>JAMXBB010000003.1:114083781-114158499 GCA_024138015.1 Lumnitzera littorea | reverse complement strand
TCATTATATAAGGAAAATAATAATATACTTTAGATATGTAAATATATATATATATATAATTGCTTAGTGAAACAAAAAGTAAATAGAACCGTATAATTTTTGTAACTTTTACAAAAACTAAATCTGGGTTTTGTATGTAGGATCTTCTAGTAAGCGGAACGTTGACAATACAAGTATTCCACCGTAAGTGTCAGGATAGGTAAATTAAGATTGTGATTTTATTGCTTGTTGAGATACTGTATTAAAGTATCTAGAGGTTTAAGAATACTTCTGATTGTGGTTGTAAATTGACAATCTATGTGCATGCTATGTGTGTGGTTAGTATTCTATTTTTGACAGGACTTAAACTCCTTGGCGTGCTGTTTTGCATGATTACTTCGTGTTGTTTTAATGGAATTAAGAGTGATCTGATTGCTAACTTAACTGCACATGCATAACAACTGTTAGGGGAGAACGATTAGGATTGTTAAACGAAATACCGACTCCCTTCAATGAGAATAGTTGAAATGGTCATTTCCCCCATCTTTAGTCAAACTAAAGGACAAACGAAGAGGTCACGATAATGGTAGAGGGCGTAGTTCGAAAGTGATCACGAGAGGAGGGTTGTACAAGCTTAGGTTTGTTCTGATTTTGAGTTACGGAAAACTTTTTAATCCAGGTTAGAACAGAAATAATTTCTCCAACTTCATAATAGATCAGATAATATTGTACAATGTTTCAAGTGACTGATTACATTTCATTTCATTTTATTATAAATAATAATCTTATTTGTAATTATATAGTACTCTTCCGACTTCGTCCTACTTACTAAACTAATTGTGCTCACATCTTTATCAACTCTTTTATAAGTGACGAGTGAGAGTTAAGATGTTCAGATATCGTCACCCATAAGTTAGTGTGCAGTTGGCTGGAAAAGTGAGGAAATGAAAATCCACTGAATTCGGGCTTTTAACTTTTCATTCTGGTTTTGAGAAAACTAATTGAAAATTTCTTGCAACATCCATTAGTTTCTTATCTTATTATAAATAAACTTTAAGACTTGTGGTTTTTGTAAACTCTAAATATAAATTATAACTCTACACATGGAAGCGCCTATATAAATATTATTATATTATTGGACAATAGGGCATATTGAACAAATATTTTGAAAAGTTATAATATAGGTTTAATTATTAACAAGTATTGAATTGAATACTTTAAACCTGTTAAAACATATTCATTTTGTATGAAATATTAGTTTATATAATAAAATTGTTACAATTTCTTTTATTTCGAAGCAACATTATATTCTTATTCCATTCCATTTTTAATAAATCCCAATTTTATTTCCTGTTTAAGGAAATACGGCAGTAAGTTTTTAAACTTCAGGGAAGCTTCGGCAAACGGGTAAATCATTTTGCGCGCGCATATAAATGAGTGAGATTTTGAAAACCCAAAAAAGCCTTACCTGCTCGGTGCTCAAACACACACGCTCTGTTTCTCTCTTTCTCTCTCCCCAATCTGCCCTAATTACAGTAGAGGTATCAACTCGCGCATTCACAAGCATTCCAATTACTTCATTTACGATCTTCCAATTTTCCGAAACCCTAACTGCCTTATCCCCTAAAATTAACATATGATCGAAACATAAAAATTCTAATCCTCAACTCCACAAGACTAGTTGTTTTAGCTGATTAGTCTCTTTATTTTGAACGTTTATTACGTTAGTTACTGTTCTTCATGCAATTTTGTACTGCTCTAAATTCGAAATGATCGTACTGGCCCTTTAGTTTACTTTTGATCTGTTCTGCAAGTAGATGGTGAAATTTTAGGCTGCATTGACTGTATAGATATCTATTTTTGTCCTATTGTTCGTGTTGTCTACTGGTTTTTCGAGCGGAGAAGTAATTATATTACCATTCCGTTTTTTTTTCACCTTCGAAGTTGTTTAAGAAAATTAAAGCATTATATGACTGGTTCCACAATGAGTGCCTCGCAGCAGTCCTTAAGAACAGCATAAGGTGAACTTATTTGCCCTTTTTATAATGCGGTAACAGTTTATTGCAGATATTGGGAATTTTTTTAACTAAAAAGGTCAATAAGACCTTGCCTTGTACGGTTTTTAATAAGTGTAGTACTCACTTGCTATCAAAATCATTATACAAGTTGAAAAAGAGAGAAGCATTTGCAATTTATAGTTCGGTCATGACAATATTGTATATTTGTAATAAAAGTTTTGCAAAAAGCTCGTATTTTTCCTCTGAAATAATTTTTTGCTTAATTTACATTATATAAAATATTAGCATGCCCTATGACTTTTGAATTGTGATCGGTTAAGAGCATGGTTAGGTGCTGATTGAGGCATATAACCTTATTTGGATTGCAGCTTCAAGATATTTCTAATGGCAAACGTGGAAGCAGGAATCATGAGGAAACGTGTAAAATCAGCTGTATGTTGGCCACCTTTTGGCCTTCTTTTGAGATATCTTTATGTCGATTACTACTTCTTTTTCTCCTTTTTTTTTTTTTTTTTAGGGGGGATTAATGATAATCGAGGTTTACCAGGTGGAAGAACAGGAAAAGGATCTGGGAGCAAATGCCATTGTAGAGGCAGTAGAAACAGAAGAAACTGAGACAAATATTGCAGGATCTGAGGAGGTGGAACTTCACATTAGTCACATATATGAGAAGATTCAGAGCTTCACCCAGCAGGTAGTATTTCTTCCATTCATATTTTATTAGACCATGACTATAGCTTCGCTTAACTGCATCCTCTCAAGAGGCAGAGCTGTAGAGGTCTTGATGTTCAACTATGAAAAAATTATTTCCAGTTTATTATCCTCTTGATATTCTGCTGCACTTGATTGTATTACATTACTAATCATGCTATATATAAAATACAGAAGTGAAATTATCAATTGCTTTATTGTTTCAGTCAATATGAACATTGATTCTGCCTTCAACCTTTTATTATGCTTCGCCTCATTTAGGTGTCAGAGCTACTGGAATCGGGGAAATCAATGTTCAAGGAAATGAGTAATGAATTTGAAGAGCGATTACTTGCGTGAGTTGAAAAGGAAAGATCTTCTTTTTGTTTCACGGGAAATGAACTTAACTTGAAGTGTGCTTGTGTTGATCATTCAGGATACACGCAGAACAAATGGAAAAGTGGCAAGAGGAGATCAAACAACTACGATTACTTGATGCCTCTAATGAAGAAGTCAACACCATTCTACACAATGCTCAATTTCTACTGCAGAATCCTCTCACTGATTCTTAGAGGTATTCATTTGTTTTCTATTATTCAACTGTACTGTTTGCTGTCCATTGCCATGATTAAGTCGGTTAAAAAGAAGAAATATGAGTCAAAATGGTTGGTTTAACTCAACATACATGAAAAATTCTCTTTTGTGAGCTCAAACATAGGAATGAAGATGTCTAGAGGCATTAATATTATAATACTGCAATATTTGCCGTCAAATATCCCCTCAAACCAAACTGCCCAGTCCCTTATGTAGCAGCTTAAATTATCTGCAATCATTCCCCAAAAAAGACACTTACAATACCAATTCCTAGCAGTCATATGTCGTTGAACTGATGCAATACTTTCAGAGCCATATTTTCTTGTAATACACATGGTTTTCTGACTTTACCTTTCATCCCAGGATGAATTGAATTAAATATTATTGTCCTTGTCATTATGATGTGAAGGTTAGATTCCTAACAAACCTATCTATTTCTGCACTTTTCATTGAGGACTGTCTCAGATTTTTGTTGAGAGACAAAGGTGACCTTTATAGAGATTTGCTCACTCTCTTCTAAAAATGTAAAAATCATGGAATTATGGGGTTGCATACTCACAGAAAGAACATATGTTTTGTTTCCACTTTTCTGTAAATGAAATTTCATCCATGGATTAAACCCTTTGAAGATATTATGCAGCTATCCATCGTTAATAGTATACAAATTGCTACCTGAGTCAATGCCCTTGTATCATTGATAGTATACAAATTTCTATCAGTGAAATTTCCTGCATGGATTAAACCCTTTAGAGTATTTACCTATCCAATTCATCAGGTCTGCTTTACTGTTAATTTACAACTCCCCTCATAAATCCTTAACTGATCGTATATTAAATAACATATTCAATGCATTTTGAGATTAGCATATGTGAAGGTTGAAATAGATTGTTTAAGGACACTTTATTGGAAATCTCAAGATGCAAGAAATCACAAGCCATCTTATCTTTCCTTGATATCTAATGTTGTATGTTGCGGTTATTATTTTGCTGATTACTTAGCATAAACCATAATTCAGATACTACCTATGATTTCTTCAACAGCATTAGACTGAGTCACGTAATACAACACTGTTGGTCAGGTCTTCCCTTTCTCCAAAGAACCAAAACATGTCATGGAGAAAATTGTTGTTGGCACCTTAATGCATTTTTCAGTTTGCTCTTCTCATTTCTGTGCCATCAATTAGAGCCTGTATGTGGCGAGTCCTAAAAGGTAAGAACTTCACATTATTTTTCGTTCTCTACACCATAAAAAACAATGTTAACCATCATCCTCCCTGCTTTCTGTGTCTTTTTTGGAGATAAGTTGACATCATGATATGTTATATGATTATTCTTCCTTGACCAAACTGGATGGAGCTAAACATTCACGACAAATTGTCCTTCTTACTTTTGGCTTTAAAAATATTCAAGTCCAAGCAGTTGCCCGGGTGGGTGTATCACTTGATCTAGTATGAATGACCGAAATAGTTGTTATTATGCTAATTATGAAGAACATAAATAACTTTATAAATACATGCTTTGTATTTACAGAGATACTTCTGATGCAGCTTCATGATGCAGAAGAAGGACAGCTACATTTCAGATTGTCAAGTCGCAGGATATCAGATATGAGAAAGAAATTTATGTTGATATTCAGAAAACATGAATGCATGGAGACATATATTCATAAAATAACATGTCATGGAGAATCTTTCTTGACTTTATATTCTTCAGTAAATAGATGTAAGACTCCTCAAATCTGGACTTTATACATGAAAAATTGAACAAAGTGTTTAATCTTCTGGCAAATATACCCACTAAGGATGCATTACCACCATCTCTATGGGGCCAAAAATGCTACTAGGAAAAAGGGTCACGATTTAACAAAACTAAGGAGGCAAGCAATTATGTGGAAAACTTCTACAAGCATGCTTCATTCTAAGGTCTGGTGTTTTCATATGAAACTTTTTTCATAGTGTAAGCGAACTTTTACAATTTAATTCTTGGAAGACCTGCTCTTAAAATTATATCAGCCATGTTGAAATTGAGTCTTGACATACATTTTGGTCTGAATAGCTGATGGATTGCTTCCGGAGAGTTTCAACCATGCTTCACTCTAAAGGTTGTGTTGGTGTAGAAAACTTTGCAACGTCAGAGTAACTTTGAATTTTAGCGGAATCTGTTAGTTCTTAAATATAAGAGTAACCATGCTGATAAATTCCTAAGCCTTGACGTACATTTTGGTCATATTAGTTTGATGGATCGGTTCTCCTGCTTATAAGTACTGGGTGTTGCAACTTGTTTGCTTAAGAGATCTATCTTATTGTTTATAATTCCACAGCAGATGGCTTGTGCTATGTAGGGTGACCTTTTGAAAGTCCAAGAGGTAGCTAATTTAACCGATCTAGTCCTGATTGTATCTACAATGCCCTATCTTTACTAAAATGAGAAGTTAATGAATGTAGAATGATTGTTTGGAATACTTATTAATTAAATACATATGGACGGTATTAAATTAATGTCATTATAAATTTAAAAGTGTTCCAATAATAGATATTCTCAGACACTTGTTAAGAACCTAAAAAATCTTTTTCAGGATTCATAATATTGATTATATATCTTATAAAAAAGTATCTGTAAGAAATGATGAAAAGTTTATTTATTTAATTTCTTAATATGTATTTTTAATATATCTATTAACATTTTTCGTTTAACAAATATATAACTTGTAATTGGTTGCTTGATCAAGCAAACCATACTTTCTTCTGCAATAGGAAGTAATCCCCAATCCATGACTGCCTATTAAAAACTAAAAAAAAAAAAAAGGAATTGTTGTGATGACTATGTTTGTGATTGAACTCAACAATGTGATCCCATGTGTGAGATCAGTCGCAATGTTATCATCCATGTGCTGCGATAAATGGTAGTTCCTGAAAACATGGCATTGTATATGGACACGCTAATGATGAACATAGCAGTCGTGGCCGGCCGTACGAGTATGAAAGCAGACTTGTACCCTTTATCATATTCCTTTTCTTGTGATCAGTGTGTACCCTTCTTGATTAATATACTCATTCTTGAATAACAAGGCATATTATGCACATGTATGTAACTATCGCATTCCTTTGACTATCTTAAAAAAATAATAAAATAAGAAATACTGCCATTAAATAATTGTTGGGTTTGACTTTACTGTTGATAGAATTTCTCCACATAGTAAATTAGAGAAAGTTTTTCTAAACCTTCTTGCATGTATTCGCGAGTATATTCGTCATTTATACAAGTCAACAATGCTAAAATATGAATATTGTATTCTTATATTTATCTTTCTACGCAGTTATCTTCTTGGACTTCTATGTTTAAATTTTGGGTGGACCTCACATATCGTAATTGAATTTTACCCATTTTATAATTAACTATTTAAAATTTAAAAGGGTTAATTTACTACCTATAAAGTTTTTGAAGTCATTTATAATACTTATATTAGATAGTTAATTGTAAAAATGAGCAAAGTTTAGTAGCTCATTATGAAAGTGAGCAAAGTTTAGGTAGTTACTGTAAAATAAGTAAAGTTTGGTATTAAATTGATACTTTTAAATTTTTAAGATAGTTAATTGCGAAATGAATAAATTTTAGATATTAAATGTGAAATTTACTTTTATGTTTTATAGCCTGCTCTAAATGCAGTTTCAAGTGATGCTATACTTGAAATTTAGAGTGAAAAGATGCTTTGAAATAAAAAATAGTCCCAAACGTTTTTTTTAGCTTACTAGCTTTTTTTTTTTTTTTTATCATTTTAACTTTTGGAAATCTTATTTAATTAAAGTTAAACTCATAACATTTTCAAATTTCTAGAAATTAAGAAGGGTCTTCCCTCTCTTATTGTTAATGAATATTTCTATGTACAATAATACAGCAATGGGAATATAGAGGAAACATGAATTGGAAAACTTAATCCTAAATATTATAAAAAAAAAAAAAAGATTAGCGAGTCTGAATAGATCATGTTACACTTATTTTATGCGTGCTTAACTTTTGATTGTTGAAATTAAGTGCTTAATCGTTGATCCTCAATTTTAAAAAGATGTGCTTTAAGCCCTTTTTTTATCCGTTGATAAAACCTTTTGGATATGGACCCTTTAGATATATCTTAATTTTCTCAAGCTTATTCCTAGTCTCGGGCTTCTGTCTTGACTCAAGCTTAGAGTTCGATTGTCTAATCATGGCAAGTCTCCAATAGTTAGAAAACTTTAGAAGTTAAGTAATCACTTCTTACATGTTTGGGACACATCAGACATTATAAACCTACTCTTCAATATTTGCGAAAGTGGTTCTACCTATTGATTGCTCTCTAATTTTTGGTGCTATTTCTCTATAAATACAAGATTACTATTCAACGGTAAACTATTAGATACTTTGCGAACTCAAACTTATTTATCACTCCGAAGCATTTATATTTTTCAAAACATCCAAATGACTTAAGTATCAGAATGGTTATGCTAAATAATATCTTGATGTCTTTTCACAGTATTCTTTTTCGCAGGTTTACTAATTGTACAAAGTCCAATCTCTAATTAACTTTTACCGACAAAATCGTTGAGACGACGCTATTATTTTACTATAATAAAATAGTAAAAGAAAATTACGATTTAAACAATTGTATAAAATAAAAAGTGAAATGGTTACGTAGAATTAGAAATGACCTTTTATTTGAAAGAGAAAATGAAAGTTATAAATGCTCAATTTAAAGGATAGGGTTTAGACGCTGACAAAGTTAAGAACGAATCTGCAGTATTTTCAATTACATATATATAATAGGACCCTGTGTAAGGCGGTGCTGCAAAAAGATTGAAACGGGAAACAGGTAGAACACATGGCAACACGTTGCCGTGTCGCCCCATTACTCACCGTACGATAAAGTACTACGAATTCCCTTATTAAAGATTAAGAACATATGCATAAATCAACTTCTGTGCTGAAATCACGCGATACTCCCATAATAGTCTGAATACAATAAACTCAAGATCCAAAATTTCCAATTCTTAAAGATGCACGATCCAGCATTTCACATTGAAAAATGTGGCCGATTTTGCTTCCTGGCATGGCATATGGTTGCTCGAAAAGTTGCCTTAAAAATAACTTTATGATTTCCAAAAATCTTATAACATTGCATGACCTACATTAAATTGGAGTAGGGAGTTACCAATATTATGATGGTCATATTTGATGATTGTAAAGATTTTATTATAATGAATATTCAACTATATTGAGAAACATTTTCCACATCTTTCCTTAGGCTATCTCCATGAGAAGAGCACTCATTGTAGAGTTGCTTTGTGTTAGGGAAGAATTCTTAATGAAGATGCTAAGGGCTACATGTGGGTCATTTATTTACTTTTTTATTCTAATTATACGTAGCATAGGGCCCACAAAAACTATATAAAATAATAATAATAATAAGGACCTATTTAGAATAAATTTAAGTATATAATTATAAAGAAAAGTTGTTGAAAATATTGATGTGATATTATAAAAGTTTTATACTTATGGTTGGAAATGGTGCTATAAGGCAATATGAGACCAAAAGGGGTATTTTTCTACCGTTAACACCAACATCCTTAACCAATAGAATTTTTTAAAATTGGGCCTTTTTTTTTTTCCAAATAAAATGTACCTATTTATTTTTCATTTTTTCTAATTTTTGCCTGCCTATCATTTTCCCCCCCTTTTCTCCCATAGATATAAAAGCAATCTTACCTGTTATTAGGGTAGGTTACAGGTTTTATAAGGGAAAAAAAAAGACATAATAATGAGAAAATATTTCTTCTTTTACCACTTACCAAATATTTAATTATAAAAACATTTTTCATAAGATTATCTTACTATAATTTCCTATTAGACTTCACATAATAGTTAAATCATCCATCCCCAATCAATATTATTCCCTAGTCAACTATTGCCAATCATACGACTCTTCCCAATCATAGTGGATCATGTGCTTCCAAGGTTTCATATGCTCATCCAAAGAAATTTTTAAAACACTTTGAGAGAGAATTAAGGAATCAATGTAGTGGCAAGTTTTTTAATAAATGGAAGGAACATTAAAAACAATTGCTTTGGAATGCTTAAATGTCAAACATAACTGTCCCCAATGACAGTTTGAAATGTCTGTAAGGATCATTATATATATATATATATATTTATTTGGGTAAGTTGAGATTTGGGATCATTATATTAATGATTTCACTTAACTTCCAGTAATACTTCATGCAAGTGCAACTATAAATAGCATGGAAGTCAGCCTTCTTATGCATCAATAGGGTGTAAGATCATCTCGCTGAGAGAGAGAGAGAGAGAGAGAGAGAGATTATGGAGAGGACTTTGTATTTCAGCCTTTTCATGCTATCCCTAGGAACAATGATCTCTTTCCACCCGTTGGTAGTGTCAGCTGCTTGGCAAAAAGCTCATGCAACTTTTTATGGTGGAAGTGATGCCTCCGGGACTATGGGTGAGTAAATTCATGTTTTGCTTATTATAGATTTTCTTTTTTTTTTTTTGTATAAATACTAGTGCAGTTGTTAATAGCTCCACGTCAACTGCCCTAAAAACTTCTAAAATTATATTGACTCTCTTAGTCATTTTGGTTCTGCACTTATGCCTTTGTTATCTAATGTTGGAGTTCCATTGAGTTTATGTATTAAACACTTAGGTATCCCTAGATTAGTATCATAACTTTATGGATGTTCTAATGATGTCCAAAATGGTGAGCACTATGCAAGTCAAAATGATGTAATTGTATAATTAAAAGATTTTAGGGTATTCTTGTATTTTTCAAAATTTATAGGAGTGATCAATATTATTAAGCATTTAGTATCACATATTGCATGAGATATGCACGTAATAATATACTCGACCTTAATTACGACTCCATTATTTTTTTCAATAATATAATTTAAAATAACAGATATATTCTGTGAACAGTATTTATATCAACTGGGGCAATAGATCCTTAATAATATATTTTGATTTGGGAGATAGAATTTATATCATTAGATTGAAATCTAAAAATAGAATCTGACTTTCAAGCCAAAATGAAAATCATGAACATTTTGAGCACTTACACGTCGATGTTATCTTGTTCCAATTTGTTCCAAAATCATATAGAACACAGAGTCACAGACAATAGTGGAGAAGTACTAATTGCTGCTAGGAACTTTCTTCCTGCAGGTGGGGCTTGCGGCTATGGAAACCTATACACAGACGGCTACGGAATCAGAACTGCAGCACTAAGCACGGCCCTCTTCAATGATGGGAAAGCATGTGGAGGCTGCTATCAAATTGTTTGCGATGCAACGCAGGTCCCGCAATGGTGCCGCGAGGGTACACACATTACGATCACAGCAACAAACTTCTGTCCACCAAACTATGCTCTACCGAACGACGATGGTGGCTGGTGCAATCCTCCCCGTCCTCACTTCGACATGTCTCAGCCCGCATTCGAGACCATTGCCATATACAGAGCTGGAATCGTCCCCATCTACTATAGGAAGTATGTTTCCTTGATTCAGAGCTACACCTAGCTTCAACTTTAGCAGCATTCTGTGAAAGCTTATAACACTATTCTAATTACTCATACATGCCAAGGCTGTTTAGGCACAAATGGTCAAGAAGCGATCATATCCTACTATTTGAGATTTTACCAATAATAGGATACCCTAAACTTTTGGGTTTTTTTTTTTTATTTTTTTTTTCTCCTCAATTTTACACCTAAAGTATGAAATTGCAAGATATAGTTTAATATAGATTTTTTGAAAAGGTCTAGGGTTCAAATTCAAAACATAGATGCAAAATCTTAAACTTTCGTGATATAGAAATTAAATTCTATAGAAAAATTATCCAGGTATTTATAACGAGGTTTTCTTTCTTCTTCTTTTAACAGGGTAAGATGCCAGAGAAGTGGAGGCATCAGGTTCACTATCAATGGCAGGGACTATTTTGAACTTGTTCTCATATCAAATGTAGCAGGAGCTGGAGACATCTCTAGGGTTTGGATTAGAGGGTCCAAAACCAGGACATGGGAAGCCATGTCAAGAAACTGGGGATCAAACTGGCAGAGTTTAAGCTATCTCAATGGCCAAAGTCTATCCTTCAGAATCCAAACCAGCGACGGACGCATCAAAACCGCACTTAACGTGGCACCCTCAACCTGGCAGTTCGGGCAGTCATTTTCCAGCAACGTGCAGTTCTAAATTATGAATCATATGGCTCATAACACTGAAAGTTTGCTTCTGCTTTTTTTTTCTTTTACTGAATTCCATTTCACATATTTTGGAGACCGATTGACCTTAATAGTTTAAAAGGTTAATGTTACCAAGTTTAGGTACTTGGTATTGAGTCTCGATCTTTATTTCCTCAGCTAGGTGAATGTAGAAAATAAAAGAAGAAAAATGTGTCTTGTACATGATACAAAATCCTATTGTATGGCAATACGCAGTATGGGCTGCTCCAGAAATTTTGTGGAAGCTCATCCAAGCAATGCAAGCTACAGTATTCATGTTCGTCAATTTTGATTGCAATCTGCACAAATCTACAGAATCACACACAGTGGCAGACTTTCCCCTCAAAACGCTCTCTCTTCTGTGCTCCCTTGAACACCATTCTACACGGAAACCTAGCAACATTTTCTCCATTGGGTGATTAAAAAGCATCTAAACTTATTTGAAAACATGCATAATCTAGGCATTTTTAGTTCCAAAAGAGGTTTCACTTTTCTCTTTGCAATTGCAGTTGCAGGACCGGCTCCTATACTTATGAAGAAAAATAAAAAAACATGCAGTGTTCCAAAATTACCGCATCATGATTCCAGCTAAGGCAATTTTGAAGCACTAAACAAGGAGTTTATAGTGTCTTTCATGAGTACTTTAGGGTTTCGAATTTTGACCTAGAATTGAGGTTTCCCAAGCTGATACGATTCCAAACAGCTGACCAAATGGCCGCTCAAGCATGTAAACTCAAAATTCCTTGCTCTAAAACAATGTTAAATACACAACCATCTAATCTAAAAATTTAAAGCTATATCGCTGGGTGTAATCCTAAATTAAGGGAAATGAAAAAAATGACACCAATCTAGTTTTTGGTAAGTGGCTTTTGCATGGACAATTGGGATTAGTAGTCCAAGAACAGGCAGATATCAGTTCCGGATTGAATAGCTAGGGAAGACAATGGGCAACAAAAGAAACTGGAAAACACACAGATGCTGATATTTTAAAATCATCAAGAAAATCAAGTAAAGAAACTATCATCTGCGCATGACCCTATGACGTTCTCGTCTGCGGAAGCGTTCTAGCATAAACTCGTCTGTTGCAGCTTGCCTTTGTCCAGCTGTCACTTGATTGGTTTCAGCTGGTTTGATTGCAGGATCATTTTCCTTGGAACTACGTTCCTTGTACAACTCAGGATGTTCTGCAAGAGTTTTACCATTGTGAACTTAATCAGAAAAGGGAAAAATGCTCAAAGGGACTCTACTCTACGTTTCAAAAGAGAAGTTAGAGCTTTCCTTTAGTCCGGTCTTATCTATGAACATCCACTGTTGAAGTTATCCCACATACTGTGAATATTGCATGCCAAGTACAAATCTAATTACCAAACAGAAAAACGTTTTTTGTGGGAGAAGAAGCAACCTCTTCTAAGCTTTTCAGCATAGTCTCTTCCACGTTGGAAATAATCTGCACTGTAACTGGATGGAATGTTGAGGTCTGATTTGGTTCGTCCCATGAGCCTTTTCTCCTGTAAAAGCTTCTTAGCAGCTTCAGTCTCCTCAATATTTTTCAACTTGTATCTGTAGGAGTCGCAAGCACAAAAATAAAGCGGAAGTCTACTGAGAGACATTTAGAAAAAATTCAGTTGATATGGAAAATCAGCCAAAGTTCGCTTGACTTTTTCCTCTGGCAAGTTTTCAACAATAGAACACAATAAGGTGTTTGCCATGGCAGTAATAGAGCATGAATATAAGATACAGCTTAAACTGAACTACAATAATAGCGATCATCTACTTCCAAATCATAATTGTTAAAATCGTAAGTCAATAATACGGTTTTTTCAAGTTTATGATCTTATGATATTTTTCTTAATTAAAATAGATATAAAATCATTTATGTATAAAGTTTTGATAAAATTATAAATTTTGATATAGAATTTTATAAGTTTAGGATTTTATCAGTTTTATACGATTTTATATTTCTATGTATTTAAATGAATAGTAGAATCATAATTTTAACAACCATATCTAGACAAAAGAAAGTTATGACCTTCACCAAAAGTAATTGGAATACAAAAGGAGAAGGGGGAAAAAAGAGAAAGAAAATGGGGAAGTTCCAAACATACTCAATCGGGAGCTGAACCTCTGCAATCCCAGTAGTCCACTGTGTAGATCCTTCTTCAGAACTCCTTTTCTTCACCTAAAGTGGATTATTAAAATCTTTTAGAGTTAGATGATGGCTTGAAAATAGGTAACAGGTATCCAGACAGATTTTAGAAAAAATTCACTTCATTAGAAATGTTTCCCAAGATCCAATCAAGAATGTAATTCTGTTATAAAGATCAATTCCGTTATTATATCAAGACTAAACTTCTTTAAAAAGTAGCAAATGGTGGAAAAATTAACACAACTCACTTTAAGATGTTCTGGGATTTTGTATAGTTCATCTTCCACAGGATTTAACTCGCTCTCAGCTTTATCAGTTGCACCAAGACTCTTACCTCTTTTCTTTGCTAGTTCTTGCTCAACATACTTCAACCTGAGAATGATAAGGAAGTATTGAAGTTTTAAAAATCTGAAATCTAACGCGATGACATGTCAACCTAAGAAACCTGCATGAATAGGGAAAAATGACTGGCGGAGAAAAGACGAGGGATGATTGTCTTTAAAAAACAGTTCAAAATACTTGTGTTCATATCAAATAGACGTTTTTCCATCCACTAATTCATACTTTATGAAACAGAGACAGTTCAAATGGTATACCATTTCAAAAATCATCATCATCAATATCTCTCAAGCCTTATTCTCACTAGATGGGTCATTATGCTCTATCACGAATGAACTAAGTGACGTACAGGTTCTTGACATCGAGAAATAAAGATAATTCACCCTCAGCTAGCCAAAGCTTTTGTTTAGTAGGAGGGTTTCAATCCTCCAAACTCTCATCAATTTACAGCGTTCTCTCAGAGCCATCATCAGCTTACCCCTAAAGCTACAAATTAGAGCAGATAATTAATCCTTGATGGTCATCGACTATAAAAATTATTTTAATTTTATAAAATTACTGAGAATATTATTATTACCACTAATTACAATAAAATATATTTTTCATGACACAAATGCAGCCGTGAGTCAGTTCCAATTTTTTTTTTTTTTTTTTGGGTAAAAGTCGGGTCAGTTCCAATTTCAAGCTATCTCACGAAGAAACTAATTCAATTGATTCTCACATGCTAGAATGAAACTAAATCTCCCACGTTTACTCATCCACATATAAAGAGAATCCTAACTCTAACCCTAACCTTAAACCAGGAAAGGCAAAAGCTTACATGTTAGGATCTTCGACCATAACAGCAGTCTCTTGAGCGAAAGTATCTTGAAGAACCAAATCTTCTTTCTCCCCATCACCACCTCCTCCTCCTTCGGTTTTCAAATCAGTCGCATTAGTAATCGAACCACCGGTCTTAGTCTTCTGCGTGGTAGAAATCGCAGCGATTCCGGATCTTCTCTCTCTTTGTTTCTGCAGAAACTTCACCTCTTCTAAAGCCAATCTGCAGTATCATCATCCGTTAATTAAACCAAACATCAACGTAACAACTAAGTAACAGAGGGAGAGAGAGAGAGAGAGAAGAGGAACCTTCTTTCTTCTTCGTCATCGGAGTGTGAGGATTTGGCAGTGTTGGAGTCGTCTTCTTGCTCTGGTTCGATGGTTCGTTTTCGAAAGTTCTTCTTCTTCGGCGGGTTCATTGAGTCGGATATTGGTTTGAATCCAAACACGACTCGGACTTCCAAAGTTCTAGTTCCTGTTCTGAAAGACGAAGGCTTACTTGTCATTTAACAATTAATAATTATTAGTAGATTTAGGATAAGGGTATCTTTAGCCAACTTTTAATTTGTATCCATTATATTTGAATTATTAAAAATATAATTAGTTTAATAATTTAGATTTAATAGGTAAAAAATTAAAAATGAAATAAAATGATAAATCGACCTGTAAAAAATATAAATGAAATAATTGAAAAATCCTCACAAAATAATATATAATTATATGAGATAATGCCATTTATTTTACATAGTAACATCTAATCAATTATAAAAATTTAAATTGAATATGCATGTTTGAATGGTTGATACTTTGATAAATAATTATAATTATTTTATATTATTGATATTTTAATTAATTATAGATACTCAATTAATATATGTTAAGTGTGTTAAGTATTACTAAAATATGCATTCTATTATATTATTTTTAAATATAAATAATTAGTTTATTCAATTGATTAAAGATATTACAACTAGTGTTATCAAACTTAGATGGACTCTCACAATTCAACTTGATTCAATCTGACCTTATCATAAAAAATCCAACCTCGATTCAACTTCAATTAAATTTCAGTTAAACTTAACTTCATTTCTTTAACCATTAAACCTCTCACACATCTTAATCAACCACATAATCCGAATTTAACAATATCGATTACAACAAGCTTAATTCCTACTATGCTATGTTAATCTTGTTTTATAATATACTTCATTGTGGACCATATTTTGCTATCACCTGAATAGTTGATATAATATTATTTTTTTATTACATGTTTTCACTTTCTTTTTAGTGTCACTCTCTTACTCTATGTTGATTGTATTTAAATCATCATAAGTTTTAACATATACCCTTAAATTTATGTTCTCTTTACATCATACAAACTATTTTTGGCATATTTACTTCATAAAATTAGAATTATATTCCTTTTTTATTTTTTATTACGATGTTCACTTGATTTTTTGTTACGGAATCGTAATTCCATAGTGATTCCTATTACTTGAAATTAAATAATAGGAATTCTTTAATTCAATTAATAAATCATGATTCCTTATTACCACCACCATCACCATTGCCATCACTACCACCACTGCTACCATCGCTGCCACTACCATTGCAACTGTTGATATTACTATCGTCGCCACCACTACCCCCAATCACCTTAACTACTGCTACCACCATCACTAATCACCACTGTCGCCGTTACTATCACTAACCACCGTAACCATTGCTACTAACTATTGTAACCACTATAGCCACTAATTATCGTAATCGCCGTTACTATTTCCACTATTAACCATAATGGACACTAACTATCGCCACCTTTACCAACCATCACCATCGCTACCATTATCACCAATAACTACCACCACCGCCACCTCCATAACTGTTGTAGTCTCTATCACCACCACCGCAATTGTCATTAATTGTCATTTAGGATTAGTTGAGAAAGAAAATGGACCGAGAATAATTTAGTTATTAAAGTTATATTACATATTTATTCTTAAATTACTTGTAAATTCAACTAAATAAAGTAATATGTATTACACTTTTATTCCATACCTTATATAATTTCAATTTCATTTCTTTTTATTTTATTCCGTAAAGTGAACGAGTCATTTAAGTTTTTAATTGTATTCTTTTGTATTCACATCTATAGTTGCTATTCTAATTTCTTTTATACACTATGATTTTTTTTTTTTAATCTTATTAATTCTCATGTTTACACATACCCATCTCAACATTTTCATCTATATTATTCTCATTTTCTTCATGTACATCTAAGAATTGTTAGTCTAAGGTGAATTCAACTAAAGAAAGAGAATTGGAAGGGTAATATCATAATTTACACCTTAACTTTACTTGTTTTTTATAATTATACACTTGAGATTTTAACTTATCTAATTATATATATAATTGAAAATTTAGTTATTATTGTCTACATTTCAATTAACTCCTATTACTATTGATATTTTATTTAGCATGATAAGTTAATAAGATGGTTACCTACAGTCTTGTAGCTCATATTTTTTAAGTGGATCGTGACTTATAATATTTTACTAAGAAGGCAGCAATCACTTGTAGCGAGTTGCTTAACTCCCTTAAGGCCATAATGTTAGGTTTTATAGATCAGAAAGAACGCAGTGAAAATAAAAAAAAATTATAAAATATATCATATGATCTATATGTAACATGCAATAAAAAAATATATGTTAATAAAATAATATAAAATTACCTTTTCCCTGATAAAAAATAACATCTCTTCTTGGGAATGGAGTTTAATTGAAATTTGAATCTAATTTGCTGTTTTGAAATGTTTTCACTATAAGGACTCCAAACGTAATCCCTTTAGCAGTATTGTAGACACCTCATTTTTGCTGTTTTTATTTTAATATTTTTATTGAGTTAGGTTTTACAAATAAAAAAATAAATAATAATAATAATATATAAAAGAAAAATTGAAAAAATAATGAAAAAAGTATTAAGTTTAATTGTATCGAATTAAGTCGTGTTGAGTCAAGTCAAATCGAGTCGTTTATGGTTAAATCGGATAATTGTAAGTGTTTATTTTAATAAATTTTAAGTCGATTAAAGTATCAGGCTTCATTAAAATATTTTAGTCTAGTTCGATATAAACTAGATTTTTATCTACCTTATATTAGGCTAAAATAAACTTATGATTTATTAAACAGGTTATTGAGCCAAATCAAGTTAGATTGAGTTAGGCTTAAAAAATAAAAAGCCCAAATTAAGATAAGGTTTTTAGAAATTAGATTGAGTCTTCAAAAAATTTAAATTGTATCTTCCGTATCTAAGATTTGTTATTGTATCTTTCATATCTAAAGTATGTTAAGATAAAATCTATATTTAAAGAGATAAAAAAGATTCGGTTGTGCGGCTTATAAATAGTGAGTCAACAGTGATGTTTGACATGTTTTTCACAATCCTTAATATACAACACATTCACTATATAATCACTCTACATCATTACATTCACTCTCTCACGTTTACAATCAGATTTATGACCCTCACCAATACCCGCCTTGCTTACATTAGCTCCATCGACCACTTACAATCTTACACACATCCTCACTTGATGACAGCACATACTGCAACATGATCAGCTTACCGTCCCTTAATCACTTGCACAATTCCACTCATAGTTCCACACATGCGCACAATCCAAATAGCAAACTAAACTAAATTTCACTCTATTACATGCCAACATCAAATCACACGTCATGCGCAAGCCAATTCGACCTATGTCTCCTAGTTCAATAGATGGGTTTTGTCCTTTTTGTTTATTTTATTTTATTTTGGTTTAGTTTCTCTCAGTTCTTTTATTAAATTGTTAATGGTTTATACTAATTTTTTTTTCTTATAAATCCTTATATTAATTCTCATAAAATAATATTTTATACATGATTTGTATATTCATCAATAATCACTTTTTAAGCATATTGCATTTTTTACAAAAATTGCATCTTTAAAGTTATCATATTTTTAGAAAAATCACATATTTTAGAAAAATTGGATTTTTTTTAGATCAAATTGCACTTTTTTAGATAAAATTGCATATTTTAGGTACAATAGCATATTTTGTATCTTTAGGATGAAATTTGCATATTTTATATCTAAATCTTAGGATATGATTATAGCATTTTTTTTTAATTAGGTATATTAGGAATTTTCAGTGAAAACTGAATTTTATCACTTATTAGTTTTTCATAAAATAAAAAATTTTTAATTAGCATTTTTTTTATGGTTAAAGATCCTTTTCGTAGTTTAGGCTTTTTTTCGTAGTTTATGTTCTTTTTCCATGTTCTAGACATCTTTTCTATGGTTAGATATTTTATTTATAATTTAGGTATTTTTTCTATAATTTAGACTTTTTTTCCATGGTTAAGCATATTGTTAATAGTAATTGCATTTTTTTTTCATAAAATAACACATTTTTCATGATAATTGCATATTAGTATAATTTCATAAAAGTTACATATTTTATTTATTTATTTTTTCTCATTTAAGTGCTTTAGGATTTTTTTAAAGTTTTATCACAAAGCAGTTTGTCCAAAAAATAAAAAAAATACTAAGTTCAAGTCTTTTTAAAAATTAAGTCTTTAGATTTTTTTTAATTGCGAATAAAAATTAGGGTTTTTAAAGATTATTCTTAATAATAATAAATTGGTTAAAAAAAATAAACCTGGCTTAATTTTTAAATTAAAAAGATCAACCCACTAAATCTTTTCAAAAAAAAAAGAATTACGTTAATTTGATTATAACTAACAGGTACGTAGGCACTTTCTAGGCAACCGTGTAAAAAAATTAAAAATTTTTCCCTTTTCTAAAAAATTCATAATAAAAATAATAAAAATTCATTTCAGTTATATTTTGCATATTTGTATATATTTTAGTATTTTTATAAAAATTATAAAAAATAAATATAATTAATCTTTTTATCTTTTATATGGTAACTCACTCTTAATAGGTTAGCTCCTAAACTTAGCCTTTTCTAGTTAATTTTATAAAAATAAATTTTTTAGGAAAATCTATAAATTAGTGGTCAAATTAGGGTTTTCCTACTCAAAAACCCTAATTTTATTTTTTATTAGTTGAACTAGTTAGCGATTCCAATTTTTTAAATATTTTTTTACAAAAATATTTTCTTAATTTAATATTGAGTAATTTATATTAAGTAGGTTGAGCTTAATATGGATTAAATTAAGGAAAATCAAAATAGAGCTCGACAAGTATCTATACATACGTTAATAAGAACTACTAATTATAATCCTTTATATTGCTAGATAACTATGATTAGAATTAGAAAAGAACTAGGAATCAAAATGTTATATATCTCTCTCTCTTTTGTTAAGGTATTTCTCTAAGTAGAAAATTATCATCATAACTCTTTTTCCTACTCTTATCTCTTTTAAATATTAACTAAAATTAATAAAAACCGAAGTAGAGCTCGACAAGTATCTATACACACATTAATAAGAACAAACTCTAATATTTTATATTACTAGATAACTAGAATTAGAATTAGAAATAGAAAAAAAATTAAAAAGAAAAATGTTATATCTCTCTCTCTTGCCTTTTGTTAAGGTATTTCTCTAAATAAAAAATCATCATTATAACTATTTTTCCTATTCTTTTCTCTTTTAAACATTAAATAAAATTAACAAAAGAGACTTTTTTCAATTGCCTGAACTTTTCATTTGCCACGACTTTTCAATTGTATAATAATTAAACATATAATTAATGGCAAATAATCTTTTAATTGCTACGAACTTTTCAATTGTAATTGAATAAATTCTATATCTTTTCAATTACAATGAATTTTATTAAACATAGAATTAATAAATTCCATCTATTTATACATAAAAAGGCAATAATAAAATACATAACCTTTAAAAGGTACTTAATCATAAATATATACTATGCGATAAAATAAATTATTTTCAATTTATTATTTCTGATCAATTTATTCTAGCTTTGAAATAAATATTGACACATTTTAGTATCTATTAAAACTTCTTATCAAAACTTTATTTCCATTAATCGTGCTATAGTATGCGACCCTTTAAGTTTCTATACATAGATATAATGTATATATAAATATAAATCATGGTAACCATCTAGCAATGGTTATTGGTAATCCAACATAATAGAAAAGGTGTGTACGAGAAAACACTATGAATTGATTACTACGTAATTAAATCTCTTCATCAAATGATATCTTGATTAAACTATTGCACGTCATATCATTAACGTTTAATTATTTTACTTGGTTTCTAAGATAAAATAGACTTAATAATACTTGCCGTAATCACGAACTTACAAGTCACTATTATTTTAACTAAATGGCTCTAGATATCAATTTGCTAATCCAAGAGAGTCAATTTTATCTTGACTTATTTCTATCATCTCTATATTTCATGTCGTATCCAGTAATTGTATTATTTATAATCCAAATAAAAACTGCGTTTAATGATATTAAAGTATAGTATTCCATATATAAGATATATGAAAGTCTCAAGTTTAGAGATTATTTACATTCGTTTATTTAGAGGGGAATGATGACCTTAAAGATGCAGTGTCCTCTATTAGTGTGTTGTGTCCAGTATATCCACTTAACTTTGAGTACTTACTTGTATAACTCAAATATCTTTTTCTTAGTTTAGTGAGAATAACTTTAGTTATACAACGTGTTGGTCTAAATATCTATGTTCCCTTTAGATAATATAATATAATGAAATCTTACTGATAATACACTTTTATTATAATTCCATATATACTCTAATTATTTATGAGACTTTATTATGAAATATATACCAGCAGAAAAGTATATAAATACAATAAATACTTACCTTTTATAAATAATATCTATAAATATATAAAAAAATATTTTAGCACATTGTGCAAAAATTACAACACATAGATAGTCACCTCATTGACTGATCATGCTAATTGGATTAACAGTGTGAATTAGAGTTAATTAAGGTATATATGGTTATAATTAAATTTTTAATTAAATACATAATTAGATAATTTTAAATTTTAAGTGTATAATTATAAAAAGTAGCAAGGTTGAGGTATAAACTGTAACATTAATCTAAGAATCAAATATGATAAATATAAGGAGAATTGGATAATAAAAGCCTATTATACCAAATTTGATTATATAGTATTGGATACAAAATTTTGTGCTATCTTTTATTTAGTATATGCAAGTATTGAACTTGTTATTATATTTTAATATTTATATCCTCAACATTGTCTAATAAATATTTTAATTATATTTTTATATTATTTAAAATACAGTTTGAATAGATTATTGAATTTATATAATTAAACAAATTATATATGATGTTAAATAAAAAACTATAGATTTGCTAACTATTAAAAAATTAATTATTTATATTACAAATTATACAATTTTTGTAATATTTAATAAAAACAATATTAATTTGGAGTGACAAGCGAGTGCTTTGGGAGAGAAGTAAAAAATGATGAATTTAGAAGGATATTTTTGAAAATGTAAAATATTTTTGTTTTTATCATGTGAATTTCATTTTTGTATAATAGTACAATTAGGATAAAATCTGGACCTTTTATCTAGTTCATTAGCCCAATTTTTTGTCTAATTACAAAATAAATTTACAAACCAAACATAGGATAAAATTTTTTATCCAATTTAGTACCGCAAAAATTGTACAATTAAACGCTATCTTAGGCATCATTTAGTTATTATAATTTTATAATACTCAATCAGATAAAAACATTTATCCTCTATTTAGTTTATATAATTTGTTATGGTACTGAACAAAAGAAGTCTTAGAGTATTGGACAAAAGTTCAAAAATATGTATCACAAATTTGATGGTACAAAAATCTAATTTCATACAACACAAAATAAATATATATCTAAAATTTCAAAAATAATCATACACCAAATTCTCAAATCATAGTATTGAACTTGTTGTAATTTACATTATGAACAATTAAATTATATTAATTTTTTTATTGTGCAATCATAAAAATTTATGCTTAGTGCAACATAAACCAAATATGATATAATAAAGTTATACCATTTTATATTCTTTGTGTTGCATTATTCAATTCTTCTTATTATGTCGAGTTCTAATAACTAAATGCTTCGTTATAATTATAACTTATAGAATAAACTCAACTTTTTAAGTTTTATACATATCTTATGATAAGTGATCACATAGAATACTTAACATCTCTCCGCTTTATCCACTATAATTAAATTTTATGAATAACATCTTCATCTATATCCATCATTTAAGGGTATTGACGCTAAATACACAAAACTCTGAAAAATATATCTTAATCCCCCCATAGACTTTACTTGTATTTTACTTATTGTAAAATCTTCAATCAATTCTCATCTAAGGTTGTGAAGATGTTGAGTTGAGCCAACACATTATTGTCCTCAAACTCAAGCTTGATCGAGAATTTCCAAGCTTAACCTTATAATTTTGAGCTCAAGTGTAATTCTAAGTGGCATTTAATAATTTTGAGTTTGATTAATTTAGTTTATTTAAACTATATCTATTTTTTTTTTCCCAAATACTATTAAAATACAATAACTATGGGGGAGGGAAAAAATTGAATTTGCTTTATCCTGTTGGAAAACCAGTGTTCATATTATTTTGTTTTAAAGATCTTAACAAACTATATCTATTTAAAAAGTTTTTCTTTTTTACTTTGATCAATATTGATATTCAAAATAAGGAAGATTCTATAGTCCTATCCTTTATTTTAATGAGCTTATCATCTTACTATTCATTTTTATATTTTCAAATCTATATCATTAAATTCATAATTTGTTCAATGATTCAGATTTAAAGATGATCAAATTAAAGATGATATGGATCGCAGCATTAGTTTTGTAAAAAAAAAAAGGGCATGACGGTAGAAAAATCCTCAAAATAAACTCAAACTTAATTAACTCTAGAACTTCATTTGAGTTTCATTATGTTAACGAGCTCATCGAGTTAAATATCATAAAAAGTAAGCTTAATTTGACAAACTACTTAAATAACTCGACCTCAAGCTTGACTCAATTATGCAAATCAAACCCAAATAAATATTTAGCCAAATTCAAGTGGTTGGCAGGTATTTCTTCTTTTTTATTATTTACACCCTTACCTAATCCACCAAAACGATGTAATCAGCCAACAACATAAATATCGATGCCACTTCTATTCCTTTCGTTGAAATCGTTCTTGGATAGATAAATAGTTTAATTGTATTTAGTACTGTTTTGTTTCCACTTTGTCTTGAACTTGGACAACGTGTTCTAACTTCTATGGGTATAAAATGGAAATAATACAATGCAATAGCCTTGGTTAATTTAAAATAAAAGGAGCTCTTAACTTTTCCTTTGAAAAAAAAAAGAAAAAATCCTAACAATAGTTTTCTTTCAAAATGCTCATGTGCCTTAGTATAAATAAGAAAATTCTATAATTCCATTTATTTTTTTGACATAATCAGTCTAGTCTATAATCTAATAATTGAATATCTTATTATATTATATGATCATCTAAACGATAAGATCATGAGTTAGACGCTTTCATTAAATAAAATCGTAAAAGTTGCTGTATATGTAAGATCACAATTACTTATGGCTCCATCATTTGATAATAAAGATAAGTTAAATATCCAATTCCACAAGAAATAATATTCATTTCCACCTAAAAAAGAAATTATATTCATAAATATGTAAAAAAAAAAACATTACTAAGATTTCAATTCTTAAATAATTTATTAAACAAGTCAGTGTGATTGATATCATAATTCATACTCTATGATGAAGGTAATAGATTAACTTCAAATCATCCCAAAAATGATTTTTGTGAATAATGAGGAGACCTTGTCATGTAAGCAAAATTTTCTATGCATGAAAACTTACATAGTGATGAATTCCTAAATGGGAATGTTTCAAAAGACAATTTCACTCCTTCAAGTCCAAAATAAAACAATTATTTTGCTAGGAGCATTACAACCTAGTGGCATTACTATTAATACAATGGATTAGAGTTTAAATTCCTTGATTTGCAACATAATTGGTAAAAAAAGAAAAATAGTAATTATTGAAAATATCCAATTATATTCATCTACTTTGTGATTACGTATCGTATTTGAAATAATAGATTGACGATGACAAGGAAGATTATATTCGTAAAATAAAATAATGTTGTAATTTTTTCACATCCTTATGTCCCAAATGTGGCGGAAGTATGATATGGTGGTGGTGGTGGTGGTTGATGTTTCATTTCTTTTAACTCTTCTTTGGAGCTAGCTTGGTTTTGATCTTGTCAACCTCTTTGGTTCCAATTTGAAATGCTTTTGTCAAGACATCGTCAGGCACAGCCGGCGTCGCCGTGAACAATGTCAATGCAATGGATTGAGTTCCAGCCAACTGGCTGTTGAAGGCGGCAAGAACAGAAGCAGCCTTGTCACCATTGTTTTTCTGGAAATGAACCAAGCCTCTAGGAAAAACGAAGTTCTCACCTTTCTTGATCGATTTCGAGATCAATTTATTGGCAGTGGTGATGAAACCAACATCCAATTCGCCTTCTAACAAGAATACCATCTCGGTTGCACGGGGATGAATGTGGGGCGGGTTAAGACCGCCCGGCGCATAGTCGATGCGAGCCATCGATACTCCTAAGGTGTTGAGGCCAGGAATCTTGTCTACATTGGCATTAGTGACTACAGATCCTGCTGAACTGTTGATAACTCCCGGTTTCGCTATTCCGTCGAAGAAGAAATCATCGGCAGTGACATTTGCTTCATCCTTGCAAGCGAATCCATTAACCTTAACACCTGCAGTAGTATTATAACAACATTTGATGTAATCAGCAGCCCATTTGGTTTGTCTGTCTGGCATTTTGGTATCATCTAATACATATCGACCAATACAGATCAGATAAAGATAAAACAGGAAAAACAGGAGATAAGCAGGTCCCGAGAATCAATTAGTGCACGACTAAGATGATATGATATAGAATCTGCTTTTTCTACGGTAAGAAGTATGATGATTTAAATAAGTCTGCTCTTTTTAGAAATACAAACTCTATCTTGAGGGAATCTTTATTTTTCAGTAGACGAAGATTTTCCTTTTGAATTTGATACCTGAAGAAGGGCTGGCAACACAAATATCCTGAAGCATGTCAGGATCATACGCGGACACCGCGAATATGGAAGCTGAGATGACTAGATATGCAAAAACAGCCCACATATTTTCGCAACGAGGAGAAGACAGAAGTACACAATGGAGCGAATTCGAAGGACTGGATGCGGAAAATGGAAGTTTGGTGTTGATTCGAATTGGAAGCATCAAACAAATACACCTATGTATTAGCAGATTGGTAAAACATGAATCAGGTTTGACAGGGATTGACGTTGATTCCCGGTACTTAAAGCAGGGAAGAAAGAGTTCTTCAACTTAAATGCAAAGCAATATCAGGATGTAGAATGGTCTCATGACATGGTGGAATTGGATGGTTGAGATTTTGGATGGAAATTCATGAAAGATCTTGAAAGATGTTGATATATTGATTAAGCTAGTGGTTGGCAATCATATAGCAGTTATCAGAATTAAGGTAAAACATAAACTTAAGATTTGAGGAAACGTGTCCTATAACGTTTAAACTTATTAACGAAGATAAGGGAGTTAATTGGCGGAACAAGATGTTTGGTGTAGTAGTTATTGTGTTAAATTAATGTACAAGTATTCGGCCAAATAAATAAATAATATGTCGAGCTAATTATCTAAGATTATTATGAGCAATATAGTACAACAAGAATATTTAGGAAAGCCATATAAATTTATTTTCCTTGATTAACTACCCTCACATAGGAGCTCACTATACAAATGTTTAAATTTGTGCACAATGTACCAAAACACTTTAAATATATTTATGAATATTATTAATAAAAGATAAATATTTATTATTTTTATATGTTTTTCTGTTGGTATATATTTTACAATAAAGTTCCATCAATAATTAGTAGATATATGGAATTATAATTAATGTATATTATCAGTAAGATTCCATGATATTATATTATCTTGAATTGTCTTTACTCGGATTAATATCTAGATGAAACATATATATTTAGACTAACACATTGTATAACTAAGGTCATCTCATTAAACCAAGAGAAAGATATATAAGTTATATAAGTGGGTACTGAAAGTTAAATGAATATATTAGATACGATCTGTTAATTGTGGATACCACATGTTAAATGTCATTAGTTTCTACTCTATATAAATAAGCGTAAAATAATTTCTAAACTTGAGACCTTTATATATCTTATATATGAAATGTCGCATTCTGATGCCATTAAATACAATTTTAATTTAGATCATAAATAATATATTTGTTGGACACGACATGAAGTATAAAGAAGATAAGGATGGGTTAAGATAAGATTCATCACTCTCTTAGATTAAGTATTCGATATATTTAGTTGAGATACTAGTGACTTATAAGCTCGTGATCAAGGCAAGTTTTACTGAGTTTATTTTATCTTGAAAACTAAGTAAATGATTAAACATTGATGACATTACATGCAATGGCTTAATCAGGATATCATTTAATAAAAGGATTTAATTACGTAGTAATTAATTCATAATAATTTTTTATTCACAATTTTTATATTACGTTAGATGAAAAAATAACTATTGTTAGACGATTATCTTATACTATGTTCAAATATCCACTACCTTCATATATAAAAACCTAGATAATCGCACACGATAGCATGACATATGGAAACAAGTTTAATTGACTATAATTTTAGTGATACTAAAATTATGTCATTGGCTATTTCAGAATTGGAATTAATGAGATAATTAATTTATTTTGAAATAGTAATATTAAAATGTTTTGAGGAAGATTTAATTGTCAAGTGGATATTCATGTAATCTAAATCTTGATAAGATATGATTGCTACTCTGAAAAAAATTTAGCTATCAAATCTTATTTATTCTTATAAAAAAAAAATTAATTTCATAAGAAAAAATTCTCTCCCTACTTTATACATATATGAGAGCAAAGGAGAGAGAGATAGTTCTATCCATTGACAAAAAAAAACTTTATAAAATTTTAATCTAAGTTATCTAACAGTATAAAAAGATTAAAATTATTTTTTTTATTATGCAGATATCGCTAAAGAGATAACGCGTAGTGTCCTTATAGTAAACAAGCATATTCTTTTACAAAAGACACTGTAAGAATTAAATCTTGTTTGAACTCTATCCCTAAAAGGAGAAGGTTTTTACATTGCTTATGACTTATTTTTTCATAATATTATATATGTATATACAAATCTTATGGTAGATTTTGTAAAACAAATTTTAAAAATTCCATTGCATTTTCATATTATGAAATCTAACAACAAATTCATCGAACTAAAGTCTTTCCATATTATCTTCATGTTTTCATGGTAATAGAGAGCATTTCTACCACGACCAACCATTCTAGTTGTATCTGTTGAACAAGTATCGCGATATCCGGTCAACCTTATATTGTTCACTACAGGTGCTTGTTGAGGAGAGGTGCTAGTTTCTTACTTGGCTCCTAAAAAAATTCTACATAATACTTGTATACTTATATAGATTGTCCATTTTACAAGGTATAAATTGTGATGTGGAATAAATTACAAGAGTAATAAAGATACATACATTTGCTAGGTATTCCTCCAATCTCCTATTTAATAAAATATCAAATGAGACTGTGTTCCGTACTCTTGAACATATGAAATTCAAGATTCTATGAAACTTTTAATCGATGGGATACAGTAATTTAATTGATCATTTAGATTTAATTTTAAATTCTCATTTGTTCTAGATACATTAATTTCCAAACATTATTAATCAGGTGGGATGGACCCTTTTATACTTCTAAAGCATGCTTTTATCCTTCCCCTTTGGGTAACATTAAAAAATATACAAATAGCTCCAAAAACATTGCATCAAAAGATCGTCATTTATAGTTGTTCAATAATTATATAACAAGATGCACATATTCTCCATTACAAGAAGGTAAAATCATGCTTTACAAATCGCGGATCTATTTACACACGATGAATATTTTTGCAGTTGCATTTACAATCATTCCTTTGTTAAAAGTAGTTCTTCTCACTACTACTAGAATATATGCTTTGAATATCCATTATATATACACATATTATATGATTTACCATGTGGAACATGCTATTTCCATGTAAAACAGGGAACAAGTAAAAAGGAAAATGAAGTGTCACCACCAACCAAACCAGAAATAATTGACCTTAAAAAAGTTACGATGGGGCCACTGAAGATGGGACCGCACTACCATACCACTACCAGCATTATTTACTTTGGGGTTGATGTCTCAGACAGAATCTTTTTACTTTCTAGGTTACATCAAACATTTAATAATGTGACTTCGTATCTCAACAACATAAAGTAAAAGTAGCCTGGTTTGGTTAGATAGCTCTATTGCAGTGGTTAAATAGTCCTCTCCTATCCGTCTTCTCATAGTCACAGCACAGGCGGCCTCTCTACTCAAAAGAGGCTATGCTTTTTATGGAGCTTTTAGTCCAAGACAAGGTAGGGAATGTGCTTGGTACCTCAGCAAAGAAGAGGATTTCTTGTTTTGTGGACACGCACTGTAAGCTGTATATATTTGCACAGATTCACAGTACGGAGCCAAGAGAATAAAATGTTTAATGGTGAAAGGACATCTTCCTAGCCCCATTTGTACATTTTCTTTTCACACTTTCGAGCCATTGCAAATTCTGTATCCGCATAAAAATTACTGCTCGCATGGTACCAACTATAATCCAACCATGCACATTTTGAACGAACGTCGCATCAGCTGACATCCAAATTCGGGGAAGGAAAAGGTCTTTCGAAATCAATATTGGTCCATTCGACTAGATATTGCAATCCCTCTTGGAAACACTTTATGAGGATGGGGAAGGGGGCATTGAGAACATTCGATTCTGCAGAAAAAACACTATTCATGCCACCTAGTTCATGTGAACCTTGGCCCTTGAATCCTTATTAATTGCAGTTTCTGCAATTGACAAATTTCAGACATTTTAACATGAAATCAAGGCAATAACTGGTAGTTACATTTGAGTGTGGAGACATAGGAAAGGCCAAATTTAGATAAAGTGCCACTGTTCATCGCACAAAAGGAGGTGTTCCTCCTGAAATCATTTTTACCTAAAGCTGGATCTATCCTGTTGAAGCAATTGTCAATAAATTTGATGAATCAAACAATTGCAAAGCTGAGATCGTTTGCAGAACCTTTATCTATCATCTGAATGAATCATGCTGGACCAGAATCGTGGTCCTCATAGCACCAGCAGAAAACAAAAACCAGATAGAAACCGCGATGCTAGGGAACATCGGGTTCGAAAGTCCCAAACGCAAACAATATTAACATGCCGATTCCGTGGATGGTGATGATCATCCTGCCCTTGTAAATATACCAGTCCCAAAAACCAAAGGATTGAGAGGAGAGAGAAAAGGATAAAATCTCCTATGTCAAAAATTCTCAGCGCTGTTATCCCAACAATTTAATGGAAACGAAAGAAATTTTACTCCCCTTTGGAAAAAAATTGATACTAATTGGGGGCATTATGGCCATCGTAAGGAGGGGGCAAAATGAAAAAAAAAAAAAAAACAATTATCCAGATGATCTCCAAATTCTTCCCTCCAAGGAGACCACCATAACAGAAACATCATCATGATATTTTCGTCTATCTCCTTGAGGAATGTCGAGCAACTCATGAAAATCCATTCCTGCAGAAGTCAGGCAGGCAAACTGTTAAGCGTTGCAGATAGCAGCTTGAAAAGGTAGTTTGCGACTGATGACCAGCATACAACAACCACCGTGTCAACAACAATAACAACACTAATCAAGCCTTAGTCCCCTTGGATGGGGTTAATTGACCGTTTGGATCCTATTTCACCATTGTTCTTTACCATAACCATGTCCAAACAACAAAAATAAGTTAACATGCACGATACACTGCACACAACAGGATCCTATATTGCACTGTCTAAATTTTCCCCTCTAAGCTTCTTAAGGATCCGTATAAAATAAAATAAAATAAAAAATAAAAGGATATCCAACAAAGTAAGCACGTCGTTTATTTAATAAATGATGATGTCTTTAGCATGGAGTAATAAATTACTAACATATATTCATAACTGACAGTAGAACCCCTTCTCCTGGATAGAAGCAAGACAACATTCCAAGAAATGAATCTATCTTCTAAAAATAGAAAAAAAAAAAACCAATCACGCTTATGATAAAAAACTCAAGAATTGATTGGAAATAATAAATCAAATTTCTGTACAGCATATGAGATTCCACGATTGAACTCTTGCCATTTTATTTAGCTCCTACTGAACTTGAATTTCCCAACCAATGAACTGATAGATGAAAGTCACATCAGTTTCTAAAAATATAAGCTTGTGATACCACTGCCTATCTGGAAGAAAAGATATCAACTTTATGTATCTTGTACTGGAACATGCTGTTTTAGAATTGAGACAGTTTTTAGTGACTTGTTTTGAGTTGATTCCATCTGATTTCAGTTTGATCGTGCTAGTGAGTACCAGTATATCAGAAATGGTGCTGTGTCTAAGTGCCAATGGGGTTCTCTCCCAATTCAAGGAGAGATTTTTCAGGTTTTGTCCAAGCGCAACAATTCTGCCATTGCTGCGGAGGAAAGGGGTTGATTGTTGAATTATGTTATTGGCACCTTGTATGAACGATTCAGAAAACTAGTTGAAAGAGTTAAGTCGGTACAATGTCTATGGAAACCAAACCTCAGTATGAGGATGTTTACATTTGGAATCCATTGTATCTGACTATGGGTTCAAGGATTTATGCATGCAAATATTATAAGACTGAAAGTCATGTAAAATTCCACAAAGTGCCAGACGAGAATTAAATAAAGAAATGTAAGCTTAGAAATCAAAAGAACGTTTCACACCATATGCAAATGGTCCATAGATATCTGGCTCATATCATGTCCCATTAGGTATTTCACACTGAATGCCCTAAAGAAACAGAGGGAGGAAGTTAAGCAAACTCGCCATTTTTCTTTGCTGCACGGAAAAGAAGCTCAGCAATAAGGTATTGAGCGGGATCACCTCCAGGGACATTTTCCATGAACCACATGACATGTGCAATCACCTCTTCATTGCTGAAGTACTGGTAAAGCCCATCAGATGAGAGTACTAAGAACCGATCACTTGAGGAAAGTCGGTGATGAACAACAGATGGAATGCAACTAACATAGGGAGCAGTCCCCACATAGTCAATCCGGAACATTTCCAGTAGAGCCTCATTAAATGCTGGCTGCATTCATAAAGTCAACACTCCAAATCAATTTCACCAAAAGTACAATGTGTATACATGAAAAAGCTGTACCAAAGACGCAGAGTCATCCAATTTTGCAACAGAACAACAACATTATAAACCCCCCCCCCAAAAGTCCACAGTAATCGTATATCCAAGAGCATAATTTGGACGGAAAGGATTCAAAGCAATCTCATCAATTATTGAAACATGGCTGGAGTTTAGATGACATATTCATGCCATTCATTCTATGTGCGCCACAACCTTGATCAATGTAAATAATTGCTGAAGGCTTGACAAAGAAATTGTGACAAATATATAATCAATGGCATCCAAAATATTAAGTATTTCACCAAAATTTAGCAAATCACGCCTTGGATTCATAGATCAACTGCTCATCCTGTCACACCAGAAAAACAGGTTTCTGTACTAGAAAAACCAGAACTCTCCACTGGTGGTATTTGAATCCAGATAGAAACATTCTTTTCTTACTTAATCAAAAGACACCAAAATGAATTTTGATCTTGTTGAGATTGCTTGAAACAATTATTATTATTATTACTGTATTCCTATAGCCAAAATTTTGTCCTGGTGTCATCTTTCCTGGTAGGAACATACTGATTGTTACGGGATTAAATTTTTCCATGCACAGGGCAATCATATATGGCCATATAAAAGGACAGGCAGTTGTCTCTAGTGGAAGACAGTCCCAAGCAAGAAGAACTCATCAAGTTCTATGCTCAAATATGTTATTCTATGCAACACATTTGTTGATGAGCTTGAAAAAAATTTCATAGAATTAACGCTCAAAGGCTTTTTTGCACTTTTCTAGGAAAATATTCTTAACTTTCTGGTTGCTGTATCATTTCTCAAGTGGCAAGTATTTTTGTGCTGTGTCACACACGCATACAAATTCATGATGTTGCCCCAAAGTTAAAAAAGCAGAAAATTAAAATAAGAATATAGTCTTCTCGACATTAGATTGTCAAGCTCACCTTTTTTAGGAACCCAGCGCCAAAGGCTCTGGTCACTTTCAACTGACCCTTGACTCTATCATTCATAATGGCTTGGCTGTCATCAGGATGTTCAGACTTTATCCTTCGAACTTCCTGTGAATTCCATTGAAATGCATGTAGATTAAGACTTGCATGACATTCTTCCTCAAAATATACTGGTGTTTAAATTATTATACATAAGGGATACAGATTTTTTTTTTTTTTCTCTTTTTCAGTTCAAGGTTGGACATGCCGAATTAAGTTCATTGATTTCTTAATGTGCTACCATTTGCTGAAGCTTGTAGCATGGCCAAACGACCAGGGCTCAAAAGATCATTACTAACATCAGAAAGAAGTGCCAGTATGATCTGCTTGAGCAGGAGTCAGCACTAGTCTAAACATACTAAGACAATTATTCTTCTTAGTTATCAATTTCTCTAAACACAGCTGATGTGTAGACAGAACTTCATCAGCAACTATCAATACACAATTGCAAAATCTTGCTTTTCATGACCAAGCAGAACAGACATGCACAATAGCATGAGTTGTGAATCATAAAAATCGATATGGAAGTCATGTAACAATATCGATAAAACCTCAGCGTAATAAATGATTCGTAATTACAAACTTGACTGGCAGAAGCAACCTCTCTGCTAGGATGCAGGAAACAAGAACTAACAAATTAAATTTCTTCCCCACACATACATCCAAAGAAGATATATGGTCGTTGTTAATAAGCACTGGATAACATGGAAACTCAAGGGATCATAAAAGATAAGCATTGCTGAATTAACATTACCACGAGGTCCAATTCAAGCAGCTATTTAATAAAAATTCCACAAGATGAACATATTCTAGGGGGAATCAAATCATTAGCAGGATTAAGATTTCTCCACAGAAGGAAAAACTACCTCTTCAATGCCTGTGCTGTGATCAGTAGAAAGCTGAAGCGCTCTCATCCTCAGTCTGCAGATAGAAATCTCCCTGTTCTTGTTTATTTTGTTTGTCTGACCACTGTGATTGTGCATCGGAGACTCTTCTGATATTCTGTCCAGCTCCATGCGCACTAAAGACTCCCTCGATCTGTTCCGATACCTAAGGTCATCCTTTGTAAAACTAGGATTAAGGAGTCGATCACTTGGCCGTTCCTGTGCCAAAATCACACGGCTATCTCCAAGATTCATGACATAAACATCTTGGCCCCTCATTAGCATCACCAAAACACAGGATCCCATTAAAGCTAGCTCAGCATTTCTATGAAGAGATTTTTCCACCAGTTCCATGTAAGCCTGTTCAGTGTTTTGGAGTGCCTGAGCCATTGCTCTTAAAATAGAGCTATGATCTACAGTGCCTGGTATACATCTCCTCATGGGCCCAGATAACTCTATCATTCTCTCGTCAATGCAGTTCTCTTCCCTGTGCCAATCATAACTCCAAGGGAACAACTTTTTGCGTAGTGACTTTTGCTTTCTGTACATCTTTCTAATCTTAGAACTGATGATGGATTTTCTCATGCCATGCCACTGCGAAGGAGCTGAAACTCCAGCAATTAAATCTTTATGAGTCTGGTCAGATCCAATCTCTCCATTTTCTCCTGATGTAGATGGAATCTCACTCTGGTGTATTGAACAATCTCCATTGGCATTCAATGAGTAAGATCTTAATTGCTCCTTTTGAAAGGCAACCCCAGAAATCTGAACATCTGCATTTTGTTGAGAATCCCATGAACCTGCTCTTTGGATCCCGACCTCAGAGAGGGACATGGAACTCCATCCTTCCCATGATTCCATTTGGAGCAGCTCATAGAGACGCATGCTTTTCCTACCTTGACTACCTATATTTTCATTCGGAACAGAATGAGAAGAACTCTCTGTCGTGATTGGCTTTTCATAGTTAGCTGGACATGTATCGATACTAACCCTATTATCAATGTTGTCCTCAACTATTTCACGGTTGGTTGACTGAGCAGCAACAGTTTCTGAACTATGTGATTCTCCTGAACAACCAGAAATTGCCTGATCTCCATCACATATTGGCTGCTCGGTGCTCTTTCTCCCTAAATTGACCTGAGAATTCTCATTAGGAGGCTCAGCTTTCTGCTGATCATCGGAAGCTTTGGGCTCATAATCCCAAAGCAGTCCCTCTAGCTCCTTGTCTACTTCTTTATAAAGATGGCTCATAAGAAAGTCCGGTGCATCTGGACCACTAAAACCATCGTATATACCAATAAACAACCATCCCTGCTCTTCAGAAAGCACAACGTGAACCCTGTCTTCACCAGCCTTGCCATGTGCCCACTGCAAATTATGAGAATTAATATAATCCCCTTCTGATGGTCCCCCATCAAGATTGTGTGACACATCTGAGCGGTACTTTGACTCTTTAGAGTGCCATGCTAATTGTGTCACAGGATGCAAGAAAAACCGTTGCATCCAGTGAGACCCCAGAGAATGTTTTGAAAAGGTTCGAGTAATAGTACTTTTCATAGGCCCACTAACACTTCTCATAAGCTGCTGTAAACCTTTTTTGCGACGACCACGTGCCAGTGGTGCAGAAAAGTTAGATTGGTCAGTACCATCTAGAGGGCCTGACATCACCCCTCTCTCGATTGGCCCAGACATAAAACCACCTCCTCTGTCCAATGGCCCGGAAGCAAAACCTCTCTCGAGAGGTCCAGACATGAAGCCATTTACTGGTCCAGAGCCACGAGGTACTGGCTGCAATGGGATCGCAGCGAATGAGGCAGTGCCCTCAAATGAAGCAGCAGGCTCTAGCACGTCACTAGCAAACACATTCTGGTCACCTGTCCGGGCTGTAGAAACATTGGCACTAACCGAGGCCCCAGATATAGTCTTGAATGTGGTTTCAGTAAAGTTCTTGTGAGGTCGGTTTAAGTTTGAGGGATCTTCTATGTTATCATTTCTAAAAGACCCGCTTAATGTCTCAGAATCAAGAGTGCTAGAATCGACTGTAAATCTCTCAGAATTGGATGGTGTCATCGCTGGAGAGTCAAAGGCACTAGGCCTAACATAGCAAAAGGAATGGCCTAATCCTTCATCTAAAGGCTCCGAGAACTCCAAATCGACACCGCCTTTTCCATTGGGAACAAAACATCCCACGACACGAGAAGTGCTGTTACCCATCGCAGCACAACACAGTGCCCAAAGATTGGACCTTTACAAACCAGACCTCTGATATGGAGGGTTTCTATGACATTGAACCATAAGCAAATACAGTATAAACGAACTCAAACTTAACCGCGGAAACCCAATAAACCCAACTACCCAACAATTACTTTGGCAAATATACATCATCAAATTCTCATGATCATTATACCCAAAATTGTCTGAAACCTCCTATACAGGCTCCTATATCTAAAGATTAAAACTTCAAGAACTACACCTATAAATCAATCAGCTCTTCTTAACTTCTATCTACAAATATCATCTCCTAAATATAAATAACATGTACAACATAAATGGTAAGAGTGAATAATAAGTATTGATCTGACCTCAAAGTGTTACTGTGTGGGCATGATATAAAGTAGTGAATTGACCAAACCTGGAAACAGATCTAGGAAAAGCAAAAGACACTAAATGGAACACATCAGAAACAAAAAAGAACAATAAACCCCATTTGTGGAATCTGACAAAGTGCCCAAATAAGAAACCAAGTTCATATCTTTCATTAATACATGCATAGCTACACACACACAAATATTTAAAATAAAAATGAAAAGAAAACTGTTCTATAAGAAGTACTAAATAAAAAAATAAGCCAGACCCAGTTGAGAAGGCACAGATATGTTATGGAGAAACATAGAAAGATTGGCTTTTGCTGATTGTGGAAGCGAGAAAAATAAAAGAGAGAGAAGGGGGGGGGGGGGGAAATGGGAAGAAAAGAAGATATATGGGGGGGGAAATGGAAAAGGAAATTATTTATTCATTTTTTTACTTATTTATTTATTTTTTGGTTTATTTGTTTAATTTTCTTGTCTTAGGGTGTTTGTGTTGAATAAAAAATTAGGGATTTGGTGTGATGATGCAGAATCAAATGGAGTTCATCGAGGAGAGAGATATACAGAGACAGACTTTTTTTTCTTCCTCTTTCTTGGGGTTTTCAAATTGTACGTTAAAATAAAAAAAAAATCATTTAGTAAAATAAATTTATTAATTATATCAATAAACATCCCAATCTGCGTTGAAAAAGTTGACAACTTGAGAGAGTTGAAAAAGGATTAATTATTAGGTGTTACTGCAATAATGTAATCTTACTGCAATATTAAGTGATTTCCCTCTAGGCTCGTGAGGGTTACTCTAGTGATTGAAAGGGGCCAGGAAAGTTTTCCCTTTTCAAATATCCGTTCGATTAAGTGTGTATTCCTCACTTTTGATTTGTTTGGATAGAAAATACTGATCAATTGAAAAAAAAAATGAAAAGAGAGAAAATATAAAAATAACGTGGTTTCCGCCGGAAGTATAAGGAATAAATCTAGTTTTTAAGCTACATGAAGTTTGAGTGCCATTCTATTACGATTCAATTAATCTCAAATTTTAAGTTTCCAATAGTTTATTGAAATGAGTTTAATATATATATATAAAGTTTTATTAACTTAAATGGTATTTATCTAATTAAAATGAATGTAATCTCTTATAGACAATTGAGTTTAAATGAATTTTAATGATTCAAGCTAGTTGAACGATAGTTACCTCCATAATTATTAAAATCACGATTTTATTTATACGATTTTAAAAAATCATTCCGAATTAACTTATATATAAACTATTTTTTATGTAGAAACTTACGTTTTTGATTGAGTTACAATTTTACAAATTTATAATTTTAGAAAATCTTTCCGAATTCACTTGTGTATAAATTTTTTTCATATAAAAACTTATATTTTTAACAAAGTTTATATGTAAACTCGATAGAAATTTACGTTTTTTTACCGAGTTTATCGATTCTACGTATCTAAGTTGAATGAATTAAAAAAATAAAAAAAATGCAACTAAACTTTTTATATGTCATCAATTGTCAAGCCATTACATCATCTTTTCTATTCTAAATTATTTTATTTTTCTCTTTTTCTCTTTCTTAATCCCTTATTTTATGTTCATGCCCTTTACTTAGGTTTTAGCTTTAATAGTTAAGATTGCAAGAAAAACTATATAATTCGGTTTATACTATCAATAATTTAAAATAAGTTAAAATATTTGATTCCCTTTAATTCGTTATTTAATGAAAAAAAATTAGTTTCCATTTTGTTTGTTCTTCTTTCATACATATTTAATTATATATTGTTAAGAATTTTTTATGAAAAAAGAATTTAATCTCTTCATTTCTGTATTTCCATTATATATTTTTAGTTTATTGTTTAATGAAAAAAAAATTAGTTTCGACTTTATTTGTTCTTTTTCCGTACATGTTTAATTATATATTATTAAGAATTTTTTATGGAAAAAGAATTTAATTTCTTCATTTCTGTATTTCTATCATGTATTTTAAGTTTTAAATAATTACTATATATATCTCCATAGTTTTTTTAAGTTATATTATATAATTTATAGAAACTTACGTCTCTATGTTTCAATTTTATATTTAAATTTTACTAACTCTCTAATGATTTTACATAAAATCGTAAATTTGATAACCTTATTTACCCTCAGAATAAAATTATCGAAATTAAGCTCAAGTTTGAATTTTGAATTGATGGGCAAAATTTTCTGTTCTTTAAATTGGATTTCACGTTTGCGGATTGAATTTTATACAGTATATTACGTATTAAACACATGAAATATTATTTTTATTTGTTATATGCTTATAATCTAAATTTACCAATCATAAAACTCGTTAACGATGTCAGCCCTTCGAGCTTTTCTTCTACCCCTTTTTACACATGTTTCTTTAATTCTTTTATTGCAAAAACATAAAGGGTTTCTCAAAAGAAAATCGTCCATTTTTTAAAATGAAAATTATTATATTTATAACTTGAACATCACCAAAATCAAGATATCTAATTTGAATTATGAAGTTTAAACTAAAATTACTAAGATCATAATAATTTAGTAGTACAAATATTGGTTTTCCAAATGGAATAGATTAGATTTAAATCTCTATCTTCATTTCTTTATCCCTTAAGTTATAATATATTACATATGTAAAAAAGAAATAAAAATTTTAAACCAGATTCATAGTATATAAGGCTGAAATTATAATCATTAATAAAAGAAACTGAAAAACAAATATATATATATATATATAAGAAGAAAATGAAAAAGAAAAGAAGTGACAGATCAAATAATATTAAACCCTTTCATGTCATTTTCTATAACCAAATCAATGTTTCTACTCAATTTGACTTACTTGAAACTATAAATTAATCGAGTTAAAAAGTTATAGCTACGATCTCAATCTAAGTCTCTAAAAATTTTAGAATTTAACCTAAAGTAATACCTTACAAATGGGAAATTAAGTTAGATAAGTTCATTTAAATTCAATTTATCTAAAAATATATATATATATATATATATTCTTTGAAATTAAGATAATATTGATAGCTAAATTTAATTCCATTTTCAATAATATTTAAGCTCAAGTTGATATAAATAAATTACTCGAATAATTTAAATAAATATAAAACTGGAATCAACTCGTGTACATCCCTCGTCTCACTTTTCTCATTTGCAGCTAATTTTTCTAAGTTTCTGCTGGCGAATGATTGATAGTGTGGTTGGTGCTGTTGTAGTCAATAAATAAGCACAAACCCATCATCATGGTCATCAATGAAATCAGAAAAGGAGGGGTTGAAGTGGGCCTCCCGATCCAAATGTTGACCCTAGTTTACCTAAATATATGTTTTTATTTGATTCCAAATAGTGTTTGGATTAGATATAAGTTTATCTATATATATATATTTTTTTTATTAAATACTAAAAGATTACAATCACGAGAAGATATAATAACATAGAAACTAGGGTCAATGTGTTTATTATTATTTTTATTGGATAAAAATTAAATAGTATTGATGGTGAGCATCTCCAGACTACATAATCTCTCTTGTCTTTATCACAACACAATATTAAAATGTAAAATCTTTCTTAAACTTCATTGAAAACAAGTGATTTTTGCCAATCCGTTGATGTAATTGTGGAGTGACGACTTATTTTATTCGATTCACTTTAGTTATTTAGGAGTTGTGTTGGCGATATAGACCCTCGTAATAATCTTTTTCTTTTTTTTTTCAAAAAATATATTATGATAGCTCTATCAAACTTTTTCACGGCGCCTCCACTCCCCTTCTTCTTCTTTTCCAAATATAAAGAGCTAAGTTGGCTTTATCAAAATATTGGACTAACATCGTGTTTGATGATTTTAAGAAGAATGAAAATAGCAGAATCGGATGGCAAGGAAACAAAAGGAAGTATAGTTTTTTTTTTTTTTTTCGATTTATACGAAGGAAATGGATGAAAATATTTTTTGATAGACTAAAATATCACTAATTTTATAATTTAATATTTATTTTAGATATAATTTTATAATTTTACTCGATTTTCATTCATTTTCACCTCTTTTTTTTCTTCAAAAGTAAAGAGAAATATATTAGCCGTAAAAGAGAAAATATACAAGTCAATTTCCACCATATTAAGCTCTTATCTTTAATGTCAAATTATAAACTTTCCTATGATCTTCCTTCATTTCTGTAGCTGTAAAAAAAAAAAAGTTTCACTGTAATAGGCCAGTTAGAGACAATTGTTTGATTGAAATTTGCTGATTTTTTTTCTTAATGCAATAGGAAATTGGTTTGATAGGAATTATATATAATGAAATACAAATTCATATGCGATTCCATTATTGATATAGATTATACAAATTAATTAAATATTGTGATACTTGATTGAACTTCGATCTTACGCATGAGACATTGTACTCTATACCTAAAAACAATTTTATCCATGATACTTTAACAGAACGGTTGATGTAATCAAGCTCCCCATATATTCCAACCCCAAACGTTAATATATTCATAAGCTGCCAAGAAATAGTGTTTTGGTTAAAATTCAAATACTAATTATAATCATCAAAACTAACTTTCCAACAACGTCGTTATTCGTTTATCTTTAAATCAAAACTTCACATCGTGATTGAGGCTTTTGGTGAGGGTGGAAAATAACACGACAACGTGAGACTAACTTTTGACACGAAATGATTTCTTCCCCTAACAAAACCATGGGTATTATGTCTCTTTATTAGAAAAAGTTATTGTCAAGACCTTGCTTAGCTCATATGTTATAACACATCTTTTCATTGTGTTAGATATGTTTGATTCCATTCTCGTGCCATTTAATTTACCTATCCAATCACTCTTCAGAACCCAAGCGAATCTCATGTGAATTTAAGATATTTAACTCAGTAGGTGTCATAACGTTTTATTTAGAAAAGCTCTTCCATTTATGAACTTTAATAATAAAAATTATAAAATTACAAATTATATAAAAAATTATTAAAATATTATTGTTATATTCCATTGTGAAGATAGCACATTGCTATTTATACTAATTACATAATATTTATATATCACGGCTATATCGCATCAATATAATATCTCGAAAATACAGTATAAGTATAAATATATTAATATCGTATTTTTAAGATACAAATATGTATTTTGAAAATATAATATTAATATAAATAGTTATATTTCGTCTTCAAGATGAGATATAATAATCATATTTTAGTGATATTTTTTATTTAATTTTTAATATTTATTAATTTTGATGATAAATACGTAAATTTTTCTAATAATAATAATGATATAGAGTTTGTTATTCGATGGAAAACGATCTTCGTTTGAATGGAATTTATGAAAACAAGAAAACTAATTTTGATAATTTTCGAAAAGAAAAGTAAGATGAAAGACAAGTGTATATCTTGAGCCGTTTCATTTCAACGCACTTGATCTTAAACCACCAATGATGTTGATTGTGTATTGCTGGTTAATCCCCAATACTTTATCAATGTAATATTTGGAATGTTTATAATTAAAAAATAACATATATTCTTATAACTTTTTCCTACCTCAAAAGGGACAAATTTTTTTTTTTCCTCTTTTTTCATCTTTATCATATTATTTAATGAAGTGCATTTCATAAGGTACATAAATAGTATTACAAAACATGGTCTTTTATTCTTGCCTCTTAATATTTTGTTGTACATCATGCATCTATAAATCAAGAAAATACACATGAAAATATTTTCAATATTCCGAAAGAAATGCGTGAATAGCAGTGGATTGATTAATAGCAAGCTATTCAAATTAGTATTGATGTTTTTTTTTTTTTTTTTTTTTTCTGTTCGATTGAATCCCAGATTTCAAGATTGATGGTGGACCAAAGCAGAGCAGTACAATGCAAGGCAATTAGCTGAAAAAAGCAACATGTTTCTTTGGAAACAGCTTTCTTTTTATCTTTGAATTTCTTCTTTTCATTCATTTTCTTTGGGCATACATGGGTTATGGTCGACTTTCTCATCTGAAAAGTGAGAAATTTACGGAGACCCAATTCCATGACGGTCCCTACCTTATTGCATTGCAATAACACGTGAAATAGAAAAAGTATCTATTGATTGCGGAATCCCCCATATGGCATACAACATCTAACTTCTACCCACAGGACGCACACAGAATTATACAATTGGAAAGTCGGGTCAGATTTATGTTAAAATTTATTCATATATATATATATATATATATTCCTTTATAATTATATTTTTTTTCCAACTTAGAGGCTTAGGGCCCCTCCCAACCTCCATAAGTACATCCTTGCCTACACGCAAATTATTTAAATCCAATTTGATATTTATTAGCTTGATTCATCTCAAAATCTAGCTTATTAAGGTTCTGTTTGATTCATATGTTTTCCGTTTTATTGGTGTCTTATTCTTATTTACTTAAATCTTTGTGTTTGTATTATGATAGAAGATACAGTCACAAATATAGTGTCTAAAAGAAAGATACAAGAGAAGATCGAAATACTTAGAGAATTATATTGTGTAAACAATCACATACAGTAGATAACAGAAAATACACTAACATACAACAAATAATAGAAAATGGTTAATTCTTATAATAATAAGTTACAAACAACAGAACCCAAATAGATCATTAACGAATCTAAGAGAAATCTAACAGATCTAATAAAAATAGTATAAATAGGAGTCGAAAATAAAAAACGGATACCATCCTTCTTTTGATGAATTCACATAAGTGATTTCTTTGAGATTTCTGACATCTCGAAAGCACGAGCAATTTTCATCTTTATTTTTCATCATTACAAATATCTCGCAAAACAAACACAAGCACATTAGATTAGTTTCAACCATATTGCATAAGAGTACTATCAATATATATTTACAACAAAATCTATATAGTATCTGTCCTAAATTTTAAAAGGAATAAAAAATTTACGTTTTCTTTGAAACCCTAGTTTTAGAAAGGAGTATACGAAAAGAGAGAACTAGAGAAAGGAGTATTGTACCTGTTTGTCTGAGTTAGGAAGGTTCGGGAGAGAGGGAGGATTATTTTGTATGAGAAAATATTTTGTAAGCAGTGACTCGAGCTTTCCTTAGTAAACCTCTTAGTTTTGTAAGAATAAAACACTAAAAAGATGAAAGTATACTTTTTAAAAAATCTCGATTGAAATAATCATTTTTAATACATCAAATATATATTTTGAAAACTTCTCTTTTAAAAGTATATAGATTTTTATTTTCTAATTCTGATACTATCATAATTATGAAACAGAAATAAATAAGAAACAAATAAAATAATTTTTCAAGCACTAAAATTCAAATAGATATAGATTAAACATAGATTAAAGACAGATAAGATATCGATAAAAAAAATGAAGATATTCAAAACGGGTTTAAGTTAAGTTTAAATTTAATGATATTTGACTAATTAAACCTAAACCAAGATTATATGTAAAGCATATATAAGCCAAGCTTAAATATCACTATCATTTTAAAAAGAAAAAAAATAATTTTATAAAATAAAAAGAGTCTAAACAAGTTTAGTTAAATCCAGCTCGACCTAGTGCCAGTGATGTGGTCTACATTGACGAAAAAACGTAAAAATGTGAGAATGTGAATGTAGTCCATATTAATGTAAACACATCGAAACGCGGAAATGTGTAATACAGTCTGTTAATGTAAAATCGATTAAATGGTTGGACGAGGAGCATTTATCCCCTCCTAGTTTTTAAGTCAGGCTGTTGTCAAATACATTGCATGAACTAGAGTCCATAATTATTTTGATCAATAATTTAGTAAATTATAAGTTCCTATCAATAGTTTTATAACTTAATGGTATGAATATTAATTTTTTAAATAGGATAAATCAAATTCAAATATTTTTTTTTCACTGAAATAACTGAAAGAAAAAAAAAAAGCTTTTGATTCTCAAAACTCAAATTAAAGGAAGGAAACGGTACTTAATATGTTGTTAATAATTAAAAGTAAATCATTGTCAAGGTCTTTATACCTTAATAACATGAGTATTAATCTTCCAATAAAATAGATTAAATCAAATCTCTCCCTCCTTATTATACTTATTGAGAAAAATAAGAAAAAAAAAAAAGAAGAAAGCAAATTGTCATATCCAACGATCTACAATATTAATGCAAACTTGAATGTTTATTTTTATTTTATTTTTTTTTGCCAAACAATTTTATATTTCATTTAGTTAACTTGATAATTGGTTAATTATTTATTTTTATTTTAGAGATACAGTACACAATCCTGCTACCGTCATAAAATATGAATTAATGTAGATAAATTTCAATGGGGCACGGCTAAAGTAAAATAAGGGAAACTCGTGATCATTCAGTGACCCACTCTCTGACGTTTGTTGACTAACCAAACCCACTACTGAAGTTCAACGCCACAAGTTGATAATGTTAGTATATATCTCCTTGTCAGAATTACCTTACACACAAGAGTTAAAAATTTAAATTCACCCTTAAAACCGTATTATGATAAAGAAATAAACTAGCTAAAAGAACCCTAGAAAAGGGCACCTACAACCTAAGTCTAATCCCTAATCATATTAGTTTGGCACAGTGGCCGAAGACTTTATTAATAAAATCCCCAATGGTACAAATCTGTGAATATTATTGCATATAAGAATAAAAAAGAATTTAACGAATTTTTTAATCAATGAAGCCCCAAAGTCCAATTTGACTCCCACAACCTTCCAAAACCACTCGTTAATTTTATAATCCAATTCTCCTTTGTTAAGCAATTAGAATACAAATAAAGAGATAATTGGAAATATGCCTCTTACCCCTAAATTTTTAAAGGACACTTTATTTCCTTATAATTTTTTAAACTATACGAATAACCTTTAAACAATTGTTACAAACGACATTCCTAAAAATTTTTGAGGAGGTATAACTAAGGATAAGTAGATAACTTTAATTCAAATCTTGCCTTATAATAGCCATTTATGCCGAATCCCTATTACTTAAATATATGTAATTGAGATTCCCTTTTCAAACTCACAAATCATGATTCAACAAGACTTCCTCCTTTGTTCTTCCAAACCTACCCCCATCAAAATATGAAAATACCAAAAATACCCTCGATTAAACAAACCGAACATAATAATAATAATAATAATAATAAACTTCTTATATCTTGTTATAAGACTTTACCCCTAACAACGTAACAAGTAAAAGAATCAAAACAAAAAAATAGAAAACCTTAATCTCCTTAATATCAAAATAGAAAATAAAAAACTAATCTTCATCTTCTCTCTCTATCTCGATTTGTGTATGTCTTTATCCTCTCTTGTAACTTCGTGCCTCCATTCTTTGAAGTTCTTAATTGGGAATCATTTACTATGTTTGTGTTGGAGAAAGATATTCCAAATTTAAAAAGCATAATTCTTTCCATCTTAAAAAAAAAGGTATCGAAAGACGCATATGCTTGCCAAGAAGGTGCAACAGCATTTCCTTTGGCATCTTAAGCTTAAGAAGTATGACATCTTTCATATGATACTTTACGCAATTTGGTTCAACCATGTTTTTTACATCAACCCCAAGCAGCTAAGCGAGGAGAGTTGTGAAATTGACTTGCAAATGTGCAAACATAGTAGATTTCTCAAATTCAAAACTTTTGATATTGGAAGGTTAGATGTTAGTTTCTATTATTACAATGTTCAATCTGTAGCGTTTAGGGGGGTTAGGGTTTTGAATTGAAGTTTAGTCTCTACTATTAGGTTTAGGGTTTCGAATTGAATGGTGGTTGACATAACCTACTTGTGGCTAAAATAAGATTCTCTAATATGTAGCATTAGGGATTAGGGCTTCACATTGATGTTTGGTTCCTATGATGGTTTTCATAAATCTCTATGGTTTAGTGGTTGGTTCTACCGTATCCTTAGACAAGCTGAAGGTAGTTAGGCATTCTTAGGTTCCTAATGAAGATAACTTAACCTTCAACATGAAATTGAAGATAACTTAGACAAACTGAAGGCGATATAGTGTTCCCAATTTTAATGGCTATTTGTAAATTTTTGTATGTAATTTAAATTTCTGTTTGTAATTATATTTGAATCTCTGTATGTAAAATTGCGTTTGTAAATTTTCGTTTATAATTAGATTTTAGTTAGATCTAATATGTTTGTAAATTTCTCTTTGCAAATATTGTGCTTGTAAATTTTGTTTGGGATTGAGTCGAATTTTTCTATTAAAATGCTAAGCATTTTTTTTTTTAATTTATCTATTTGTATTATTCTCGAGTAAAACAATAGGCATTTTGGTAATGTTATTATCTATTCATAACTTATTTCTTTATGTGTTTTTGTCAATTGAACAAGGTAACAGTAATTTCATTACATCTAATTGAACAAGGTAATGTATATTCGTATTTATTACGACTTTATTCCATTCCACATAAATGGCAATTTCATTATAGTCTTATTTCATTTAGCGAAGTGAGTGGGCCATTAGTTTTTAACTTGTTATTTAATATATTTTATTGAAGTTACTTAGTATATAGTTTTTGTATTCTGTGTAAAAAAATTTTATGATTTAATAAAAAATTTATTTTAATGATTTAAAAAGAAAAGATAAAAAAAATAATTTAGCATGATACAATCAAGAGTTAAACGTTTTTAATCGTAGGAATGTTTTCTATTTTACCTACCAAAGTTTTATACTATTGCACTTATATGTGTTGCAAATATAAGAATATTTCAAATTATTATTATTTAGTCTATTAGAGTGGTTACAAGTTTGATATTGATTATGTATTTGTATAATATTTTGAAAAAAAGATTAAGTAAAAAAATATGCCGATTCTATATGGTACCCTATATCCTGTCGAATTTACAGAATATAGGGTATAAAGTAGGTTCAAGATGCTACGGAATGAGTTTCGAATACAAAAATTTTGAAACTTATACTTATAGGATAGAATACGAGTAAGGTATGATACCTTACACACCCGATATAATCACGATAAAAAGATTTATTCACAATATGTATTTTGATGAATAGTGGATAAATATTGGTAGTATCTAGACACATATCAATAATAGTGGATTCATATTTTTATATACTATAATTTTATTAATATTTATATATCACGATCAATAATCGATTCACATATCATGTAAATATTATTATTAAAGTATTAGCTCGGGAGGCCAACCTTTAAAAGTTTTAAGGACCCTTCCTTTTCATACCCGACCAATAATTGAATGGATTCATTTGCCAATTTGCCTATAAATAAATGGTCTTGACAGCATGCAAATGGATTCAGAGGGGATATGGACGAAGATTACGTTAAAATTAATTGGACCTAGAATATACAGGGTTTGTGGACTAATCTGCTCCCTTTTCTCCGAATCCTCTAATGATCCAATGGTGTGTTAGTTGGTTGATTGTATTAAGATTATTATTGTTATTATTAATATCACTTGGTATAAGGTCATAGGTTTTTGGCATGACTTGGGTGGTAATGGTATAGGTAGCTCGATATTAGATAATCATTAATATTGTCTCCACTTCTTGAGCTACTATCCGTAATGATATCACTGGGTCTCAACTGTCTATGGTAGGCCACCTTTAAATCGTAGATGTTGGGCGGGATCGCTTACAATTTTTTTTTTTTTTTTTTTTTCTAGGTTAATATGTACTTTTTCCTTCTTACTCCACAATCAGATATCAAGCATGAAACAAGCAAATTAAAGGGTTTGGTGTCCGGAGACTCAAACCTTAAATAGATATACCTCGAGAATGATTACGAAGAATCCTTTTAAGAAAAGGAAAACTTGCTATATGTGGAGAAAAATTTACAGAAAAGTAAAGTGATTTATTTAAAAAAGAAAAGAAAAGAAAAGAAGAACAAGAAGAAACAGAGTAGAATATAGATGAATAAAATGATTGAAATTTGAGTTTAGTGGAGATAAATGGAAAATAACTATAATACTAAAGTATTTTTATACTAACATTTGCAATTTATGTGATTGCGGCGAAAATATGGTTTTTTGTAAGAATAATTGAATATTATCTATAAGTGAAACGATTAATCATATCAAATTATTATGAGTTTCAATTGTTTGAAGTTGGACTTTAGTTTATTATTGAAAAGAAGATTTTGGCTTTAATGGCTTAGTGAAAACTTATTAAAAACAATAATAAACTTAGGTTTTTCTTAAATCAGTTCTTCGAATTTCAAAATATCTTAAAAACCCATCGGTATTTCTAAAGTCTAAATTCAATTAAACATAAAGATAAAGTTTATTTTATTTTACTCCTTCTCAATAATTATATAAGAGGTTATGTTTTTTTTTTGTATGACATGGTAATAGAAAGAAATGACGGTCCATGACGAATTAAAGGCAACAGATCAACATTTGTCTAGAAAGTTCATAATAAAGCTTCTCTAAGATACGAACCGAGTAATCTAATATTTGAGGGTAAACATTTATAAGATGTCTAGGATTATTAATTATGTTGATTGAGAGAGAGAGGGGGGGTGTGAAGGAATCTACTCCAGTGAAGCTGGAATTTTGGACGAGTTCGAGCATAAGTCCACTAGGGCCCAACATGAACCGCAGATCATGCCGTTGATTAGAAGCATGATTGGGGTTTTCTTTTCTTAAGCTAGATTCGCAAGAACAGGGTGGTTTGTGGATGATGCTTCTAAATGTGGATAAATTTTGTTCCAAAATTATGTGATAACAACAAAAATTGCTGTGGCTCTCTCGTTACCCACCTCTTTTAAGAATGTCAACGTTCGACTTTCTTGGATAAAGTCTGGAGCAAGTACCTATCATATATTTGACTTGCAGATAACTGGGTCCATCAACTTTCGACCAGCATCTTGTGATATGTTGATAAGTTACGCTGTACTTTTATGATCCATTGAATTATAATTATAATAATAAAAAAAAATATGAGATTCCATTCTCTTAAATATTAGGTTGTTTGATTATATGTAAACTTTCAAATCTATAATTTTATGAACTTCGAAAAAAAAGTGTCATTTGCCTACCATCGTTAACTTCTTTACAGGTAATTTTGCATGTTGAAACCTCATTGCGAGGTGATTTTACATTAGCTTCCTTAACTCTCCAATGTAACCATGGTTTGAGGGGTGAAATTCCTAATTTTTTTTTTTTTTTAATTTAAAGAGAAAATTGTGAGATCTAATACTGATTGTAAGAGAGTTAAATTAGAGATACTAAAGAGAGGAAACGGTATAATTTATTAGAAATAATAGTACCAATTGATAGTAAAAAAAATCGAAAAAGAAATTAAAAAAAGAAAAGGGAGAGAGAGAGAGAGAGAGCTCCTTTCATAGAGTCCTCTCAAACATGTCTATTACATATATTAGGTTTATTCCATATGGCATAAGTAAAGTAAATGATATGAGCTTAAAATGCATATTGCACAAATTCAAAAATATTTTTTTAGAGGATTATTTAAGAAAAACTTTTTAACGGTCTTATCCTTATTTTTTACCAAATCAATCTTGTTCTCAAAATTACCCTTAATTTGTATATTTTTAAATTTGATCCCATGAACAAATTCAACGGTTTAAATTTTAAAAATTCTGGATAAAAAATAAGATAGAAGGCAGAATTGGTCCAATTAAAATAAATGATAAGATCGTACAATATCCCCTTTAAGGATGGGGTTGAGTACTGAAACTTGTTGAAGGCTAAAACATATTAGATCATAAATAACTGAGTAGGTTCTAAGATATATTAAATATTTGGATATGTTCTTATTCTAAATTTTTTCCAACTTCTTTCTACAAAATAAGATATAAAGTATGACTCATGGCCATTATAAATTTTATTAGAAAATATTCCTTTTCTAGATACACATAGTTTTATTGTTGCAAATACAATAGTTTGTATCCTTTTAGAAAAATATCAATAAGAAATATGTTAGATATAATAAATATCCCAACCATGATGATTTGACTTCTATGTCGCTCATAATTCCATGCTCATATTTAACTCGGACAAACACATAAATAAAAATTGAAAAACCTAATTTTAATTCACATCTCTAACTGAAGTTAAAGTTATGGTTTAAATTTACTCCACACGTTTGTCATCTTTCAATGATTTTATCAAAATTTGTAATATTTTAAGTTAGTTATAAATTTTCTAAACTGACCAAGTTAATAAAAACGTCCCTACAATCTGAGTTTTTGTAGAGACCGGTGAGTTCAAAGAGACCCATTTAACAAAGTTTTCAAAGTAACTGATTTTTTTTGGCCTCTAGAGTGCGTTATGACTCCATTTATGCAATTTAAACTACATAAGATAAATAAAGGTTTCTATTAATGAAAATCCAAGAGAAGTCTATAGAGAACAAGAGAAATAACAACAACTATAACAAACAAAAAGAACATTAAATCTATAACAATAAGCTAAGCTAAGAATTAAAATCACTAAAACATATTAACTACAATTTAAACCACAAGATTAGGGTTAAAATCACATCCAAATCAATGTTCATGGAAGATTTTTCCTTTAGTATCAAAAATTAAGGTTTTAGCTTCTTGTTTTTCTTACGTTGTGTTTAATTTAATAAAACATAAAGCAAATGCTTTGTGTTGACTGTAACAATCTGATTAAAATTTTATTCCTTTATACTAAAAAGAGTATTGATCTACAACAATTAAGCAATGATAAGAACTAAAATCACTAAAACATATCAATTGCAATTTAAGCTACAAAATTAGGATTAAAATCATATTATGATCAATGTTCATGGAAGATTTTTCCTTTAGTATAAAAAATAAAGGTTTTAGCTTCTTGTTTCCTTATACTTTGTTTAATTTAATGAAACATAAAGCATTCGCTTATGTCGACTCTAACAACTCGACCGAAACTTTGATCTTTTGTGCAATACCTTCTTGAGGTTTACTCATTTTAGGATTATTTAAACTTGAATAAGTTTAACCTTAGAATTTTGATAAACTCCAAACCACCGTACTAAAAGATATCTCCATAATTAAAGTTTTATCATTTTTTATTTAAAAGGTATCATATTGAGTAAGTGGCTACCCAAAAGCAAAAAGGATATGAGAATCTCTTAAAGTATTTTCACCCCTATTTCCTTCTGAGTTTTTGTTATTAGTAAATTAGCCTGTTTCCAAACTCTGAATCCATGATTTAATAAAGTATCAATTTTTGAACGGGAAAAAAATGAAAAATACTAACTAAAATAATAAAACTAGTGACTATTTATGGGTTGACATATATGAGTATTTATATTAAATGATGCAAATTGTAATTTGTGAAATTGTTTGAACTCCATAAGAGAGCATTTAATTGAAAATGTCAAATCCCACTTGTTGGAACCCAATCCTTTTTCCACAGATCCATCGGGCATCTAGATGCTAGATGGGTCCCAGAGCCACCAGGCCCAGGTATGTCGATTTAGGGTTTACTCTCCTTTATCTTTTGCAGCTTTCCGACGTCGGACTAAGTCACGTCTCTTTATTTGTTCTTTTCCTCTCTATTGATGCCATGCAACCAACAAAGGGTTTGAACTCCAGTATAGGAAAAAAAATAAAAAATAAAAAGAATGGTAACAAGATACATAGTTCAAACCTTAGATTCAAATTATATTGTTCCATATCTTTAAAATGAACGGAATTTGTGAATATAGAAGATATGTTAATTGAAATTTTAGTACATTAACATCTAATGTCTTTGCCAATTATTACATGGATGGGAAAAGATTGACTTATATTTTAGGTAAATTCCAAATATATTCACGTCATATGAGCTTTTAACCCTCATACTTAAAATTAAGTGTTGAAACAGAAAAATCTTTGAAAATAACAAAAATATTAAAAAATTGAAAAAAAAAAGAAAAGAAATGCATAACGTTAAGGACAAACTGGTCATATATGAGTCCTAGTACACCTTTTTGTTTTTTTAAGATATTCAGATCTAAATACTTAATTTAAAAAATAAGGAGTAATGTACATATAAAGTAAATATAAAGAGAGATATTTATAATTTATCTTAATATTTCATCTGAATTAAGATCGGAAATTTGTGACCATATCTAACTTGAATGTCTTTTCAATGGGGCCTCAGAGCCGCCACCTTTGTATCAAAATATACGTACTAAAGTCTAGTTTTTTGAATTTCAAGCCCTATTGTTGAATTCTACTTCGTCGTTGGGAAATCTCTACTGAAAGGGACCTTGCACAGTTAGTCTTGGTCAGACAAAATACACAATTTAAGACTATTGCTCTTGTTTTTTGAAATCTAACTCCATACTTTCTAATCTTAGATAGACAAATCACATCAAATAATGGCCATATCTTGAGCTTTTAGCATGTAAATTATATAAGATTTTAGACCATTATCACAATTTCAAGCTTAACCTTTAGCTTATCCTCGAGCAAAACAATATTTACTTTAAGTTTAGTAACTTAATGTGTTTTATGAGTATACTTATTAAGGTGAGATAAGTAAATAATATGGAGTAAGCCAAAGTACAAGTCCTAATACCTATCATTAATCAAGGTTTAAGATGATATTATAAGGTTTAACTCCTAAAGAAAATCCCATATATATACATAGAAATAAGCATGAGCAAAACATGTTTAATCTATATTGACAATCATGCATCTCTTGAGTTGATCAAGTAATGTAAAAGTACTCTTTTCGATTTTTCTTTTTCATTTTTTTTTTTTTTTTGGGTTTTATTCTCACGCTTACATTTCATAACATATTCCTTATCCTTCTTCCACATACACATTATTTGGGGATACTTTTGCATTTTTCACTTATTGATTTTTTGACGCTTATGTATGTGCCAACTATTTGCATTTCCTCCTTTTCTTGCTTTATGCTTTTTCTATTTGTTTTTTTAAAAAGAAAATACTAAATATCTTCGCTCATGCGAGCATATAAACTGATCTACTCGTTTCGAGAGGATTGAGTTTGAGCAATTCCATAAACCAGACATAATCAAAGGTTAATTTTCATGTTATTGTCGTTGTCAGCCTCATTGGCACAAACATCAACCAATCACTATCCTCGAGCCTAGGTGCACATGCTTCATATTCATTGTCTATTGTTGCTCGGTACCTTCAGTATTCAATGAAGCCCTAAAAATTACCTATCTTCATGTTCAACACATTCATTTGGCCCTACAGACAAAAAAACAAAAAAAGATAAAAAAGCTGTATAAAGAACGTAAATCTATGAAAAACATGAAACACACGTATAGAGCTAAGGACTATGGGTTGCCTTCCACCAACACTAGTTTAAAGTTCTGGGCTTGATTTTGTTAACTCACCTATATGGGTACAACATAAAAACATAATCGAGTCAAACTATTCATAACTTATTCAAGTTCATTTCAATATTTAATATTTACTCGAGTTCAACTCAAAAACAATCAAATCAAGCTCAAATCAAAGCTATTTGAATAGCCAATCGAATCAAGCTTGAATTTTATAATATTTAATTCAACTAACTTATAAGTTTAAACTACTTAAATAGTTAATTGAATCAAGTTTAAACCTCATAATATTTAATTCAACTAAATTACAAGTTTAATCAAACTCCAATCGAATATTAATACTAGTTAAATTTCAATATTAATATTATTATAATAAAAATTAAAAAATATTTTTTAAATGAATTAAATTCAAGTAAACCTAATCAAGTTAAGTTTAAATTTATTAAATACTACTTCAAGTTAAAATTGAGCTCAAAGTTCTAAAATTGACCAAATTCGAATCAAGCTCAAACTTCATACTATGTCATCTTGATTCAACTCGTTCATAGTCATAGTCATAGTCTGATAGGAATATGTCCCATCCCGACATACTTATAGTGGAACGGGAGAACCCATCATCCAACCTGTGTATCTAACTGAGAAACTTAGCTCCTCCATCGAGGAGATGCTTGTAAAATAGGTGCAGCCGTGCAGGCTCAAATCCAATCAAATAACCTAAGGGCTATAAGCACTCCAAATCAAGCTCATTCTCCCACATCTTAGCTTTATCTAAAGTTGGAGAGGATTATAGGATACAGGACTGCAATTCTTACTTGAATTAGGTGGAGTTCGAGTACAACATCCAGTTACTACAGAACATTTTGTTGAAATGGTGTCACAGCTCTCAGCAAAATTGGCACATGGGAGAAAAATTGCATGTGCCCAGAAGCAGCATACATGGTTTACTCTTACATATCAACCATCGAATGGAAGCCCTCCACAGTTGACGATTCTACATGGCAATTGAGGGGCATCTGATCGACTTGTCTCCTGAGATTCGAGCTTCTTCACAACATCCATTCCTTCAATGACATGTCCGAAGACAACATGACGGTTGTCTAACCATGGAGTCTACAAATCAAAAACAGTAGAAAGCAGAAGTGAGATATAGGCTACCAAGAAATGGAAGCGTTCGATTGATTCCACATGCAAAAGCAACGGTATATAAAAAATTGCACCATGAATTGGATCAAGTCCATGAAACCCATTCCAAATTTCAAGAAGAGGAGGAGGAATAAATGAAAATATCTCCTCTTTCCTGCTACTAAAGTTCAAAGGAAGCAACTAAATTCGTGAAATCCTCTATTTCAAGAATCCAAGAGCACAAGTAAAACTAAACACCTTCCACATATGTACAGCTCAGACCAGGAAGACGTTTTTCAAAGCGTTAAGGTAGTCTCCTAATTTGCATAGCATCTTAGTTAAATTAACTGCAGATATCAGATTGGATTTGACCATAAATTGGCAGCCCTTGGTCTGAATGAAAAATTCTTAAGTGTGCCTGAACTTTAAGCTAAAGTAGTGCAGGAGAAGTTATTTACGAGAGTACAACAACCAACATGCTATTTTATTTACACGTCTTCCATGTAACATTTACATTATGACCCAGAAAGGATGAATCAGGATCGCATTGCTATTTGTACTTAAAGGAGTTGCACAGGTCCAGAACCCTCAAATGATACATTGACAGAGAAAAGGTTGAGGGAGAAACCATGTCACCTTGACTGTACAAATGAAGAACTGGCTCCCATTTGTGTTGGGGCCGGCATTCGCCATGCTCAACACTCCAGGTCCAACATGTTTTACTGCATATTAAAAATAAATTTTTTTAAAAGAAAAAAGATAGAAAGAAAGAAAGAAAAAAGCAAAACCAATTAACATCAGATTCTAAGATACACACGTGATTATCTAAACATCGCTTGATAATTTCATTTTTTTTTTCAATTGCTTATTAATTAAATAGATAAAACAAACAAAAACATGATGTAAGGCTAAGGTTCTAAATATTTTTATTTCAGAGCAAAAAAATTCATCGGAAGTGGGGACATACAAGCAAAACTCTCATCTTCAAAACTTGATCCGTAAATGCTTTTTCCCCCAGTTCCCTGCAGCAGCAAGATTATGTAAGAGAGGAGGATGGACAAATGAGAGAGAGGGGGCAAGAGACTAAGCTCACGTTTCCTCTGGTGAAGTCGCCTCCCTGGATCATAAAATCCTTGATTATCCGGTGGAAAGAACATCCCTTGTAACCATATCCTTTTTCTCCTGCACGGTTAAGCAAGATAAATAATAGTTAGGGGGGGAAAAAATTCCCTACTGTAAATAAATGGCAAAACAGATCCATATAGCTGATTCCCACATGGTGAGAATAAAATTTGAGCATCGTCAATGTTTTATTCAAGAAACAAAGATTTGTCAGATAGATACAGCAGAAAGCTTGCCTGTACACAAAGCACGGAAGTTCTCAGCGGTCTTTGGTACCACCTCTCCAAAAAGGCCCATCACTATTCTACCAATAGGTTCACCCCCCACCTCCACATCAAAGAAGCACTTGTTTGTCACTTTTGCTTGCAACTCAAGGTCCTGAAAAATTGAAAACAAAAAATTGTTGGGATATCACAAACTACATGGGCAAACTTTCAGCTTCTTGTAATAGCATATATATTTTATATAATAGCAAGAATACTATTATGTATATGTTTTTTGGGCAACTTGGATATACACCCTCATTTGTTTCTTCATGTGTGCGTAACCCCCCATCTTTAAAAATAAGCATTTAAACCCCCAAATCTTAAAAAATGCACTTTTACACCATTTTTCAATATTTTATGCTTACATAGAATAGTTGAAAAAAATAATAAAATAATTTTTAAAAGGTACAAAATCAAGGGTAAAATTGTCATATAAAAGTCTAAAAGCATTTTTTTCTTTAAAGAGTTGGGAGCTAACCGCTTAATTTCAATAATAAGGGGATTAAGCACACATGAGACAAACATAAGAGAGTATAATTGCAATTTTACCATTTTGTTTCTCTTTAATAATTGACAACATTTTTGGTATTGGGCAACCCTTTTATAACATGCATTATTTGGGGTAAAATGCTAGAAAATTATTTTTAGGGCAGAAAAGGTTTTCCTCAATAGTAATTACATTACAAATATCTCTAGGTTGCAAAGAGCTTTGGTTTCCTTATGCTTTTCATATGAAAGCCACTTGAGATTTGATATTCTTGTTGATCAGAACCAGAGCAAAGTATTTGAATTAGAAGATACAATGAATTATAAAGAGACCGACATTTGCCAGAGAGCACATGCAGGTCGTTCTTTGGCATTGGACTTTGGGTGCTTCAAAGATCCGTCTAAGAGAAAGATTTGATGCATAGTGGGATTTAGATGTCCATGCTCTTGCTGAAGTAGACATAGCTTCAGATTTTCTTGGTGCAACTTGGGAGATCATATGTACCTTCGCAGCATCTTGGCAGTAACTTCCCTGCAAAGAATTTCCTTTGACATCAAGCAAGCTAAGGCAAAGAAAAGAGCAAATCATAAGATGTAATCAATTGCTTTTCCTCAAATTCACAGCTAGACAATACCACCAAAAAACAGCATTTCTCCTCCTATTTGTGTTCCCTTCTATACCAGTGATTGAATAAACTCCATCTTACTCGTTTTAAGAAGAAAATTAAAGGTAGTTGGATGTAACTCAAAGGCAGTGATGATCATTGCATAAAACTCTACTTGTTGAATCAAGTCTTTGAAGTGAATATTCTAATCTAAATCAAAGAAAATAAATGTCTCCGACACTTATTAGAGATTTAAGAGCTTCTTTCATCCAACATAAAGTAGCATTCCTATTCTTCAGAAGCAATTCATACTAGGTTGAACTTAAAACACAAGCGAAATCCTTTAAAATATAGCACCACCTCCATTTCCCAATTCATTACAGTAAACTGGACTTGAATGGGATTCTAGATAATTAACCAATACCTCTTCAAGAACCATCTTCTACAAATCCAATGAACCTATTTCCAAGCATTACTACTCCATTGCCATTTGTCCAGGGGGTCCATAATGGGCAAAAGTATCAAATCAACCACTGAACTTTAATTTTAACCAAAATTACCACTAAAGTTTTTGGTGTTCAGTGAACTTAACCACTACGATCATCTTCTATAAAAACCATTGAAGAAATTCCCCCAAACCACTGAACTTATATACCTAAATCCATCCCAGGTGAGTTTTTTTTCCCCCTCTCTTTTGCCAGATCTCATAGAAAAAATTAGTTGAATTTCATAACTTCAGTTGCTATTTTGCACAAAATTAATGTTCAATTGCTGATTTGATATTTTTACCAAACTTCAATGACCCCTGGGAGACTTTAACCCAACTATCAGCGACTTACTCTCTTCTTACTTGGGTATGCACCAATTGCATCTCATTTGCATTTAAATAAACTTAGATATTCAGAAAATGTCTTATTTGTATCTAATCAAAATCCGGTATCTGGAAAGATATCTTATTTATATTCTATCTGCTTCTTATCTTATCTCTCCAATTAAAAAGATAAAAATGAGAGACATGATCATGAGACTAATAAATTACATGACAAACAATAATTCCCAAGCCCAACGAACCATAATTAGCATTTCACAATGCTAAGAATCCGAGAAAATTTCAAATGCATTGACCACTCCTTGAGAAACGTGGACTCCGTGAATTAATAAAATTGCAGAATTCTTTGTTATTTGACGCACACTCTTCGACAATCCACTGTAACAAAATTTATCCCATAAAAAAAAAAAAGAAAGAAAGAAAAACGCATTCCTATTGCACGGAAAACCGAAAAAGGTTTTTGCAGAAACAAATGCATTTTAAACTCATCCAATCCAATTAGATTGCCACAAACAAACACACACACGCACACATTTCAGGAAAACACCACATACCTAGAAGCTTATAAACACTAACTGAATTAGATAATTGTAAGTACTGAATATCAAGATAGTGGTAAAATGATAACAGATACATTCACTTGCTAATGTAACAAAATGAAAACAAGGGAAAAAAAAAAAGTAAACTCTTACTTTGCGTGTACTTTTTTTTTTTCCACTTAAAATATGCATTTGGCCACAAAATAAAGAAGTGATTGAGTGACTGAATGGCTTACCAGGAGAAGAAGGCGTGGGGCTTGAACCGAGACCGTGGAAGCCATTCCAAGAGCTTAGTAGAAGAAGTAGAAGAAAGAAATAGGAGAAGAAGAAGACTGTTTCAAGTGCTGTTGCAAGATAAGATTTCTGAAAAGGCTCAAGTTAAGGTGTTGGGAATTTATGACGTCGGGGCTTGGTTTTAACATGCGCCATGTGCGCACGGGTGGATATGTCCTTTCTTAATTTAAAAAAAATTAAAAAGGGTTTTTTTTTTCGGACGGTGTCTTTTCTTGTAGCAGAGAGATTGAAATCTCCGATGGGTCCTCAATCTCAACGCCTGCGAGATGACGTCAACGGTCCATGGGCCTATGCTTCGTCCACTCGGCCTTGTTTCTGTTAGCCTATGGATTGTCGGTGAAAATTGGAAAAAAAATGTGTATCCAGTTAGGGTATCTCCTTTCAAGGTTTTTGGCACAAGATCTTCTCGAGAATCTTGATAAATCAGAGAGGTCCTTAGTTAAGAACCCAAGACCTCAAAACTAAACATTATTATTATTTCATTACTGTTATTGTTATGTTATTTTAAATTTATATATTGTAGATTTCGTAAATAATATAAATAAATATTAAGAACTTTTGTAAATAAATATATAAATAAAATAGAGAGATTTTTAAGAAAAAAAAAAGATCTTTAAATTATTAATATGATATTTAAAAATTTTAAACATGATCTTTATGAATAAGAATATTCTTAGGGATAATTGGACATAGGTCTTATAAAACCATATGTTAATACAAAATATTCTCCCTCAAACAATATTTTCCTAAATATAATATAAATTTTTATATGCCACAATGTACTTATGAAATATTATTGAAAAAATCTTTTCAATATTTGATTAAGAGATAATTTGCATGTTTATCAATTTACCATTAATTTAATTACTCAAATGCCATTTACATAAAAGTAATTATATAAATGGCATCATGTACATGCAATTTTGCTTTTGTACATATGCAATTTACATGTATCCAACATATGTGATTTAACTTATATTGCATTTCATTCATGAGATTCATATTAAAAACACATAATCTGTGTGCGATTTACATGCATTCAACATATGTGTAGTATTATCACATTTGTTGCATGTGATTTTTTTTTTTATTTTAAAACGTGAAAAATATTTGCAGAGTTAAATCACATGTGGTAGATATATTGCATTTGCTACATGTGATTTTGGTGTATCTTAAAACGTGAAAAATATTTGTTGAGCTAAATCACATGTGGTAGATGTAATTTAGCAATGTAGTAAAGTTTTGAAGTTGTATATAATACATGTGACTTTTTTTATTTTAAAGTAAATTGTATCTCTTAGATGCGATTTTGTATTGTTGTTTAGGTAATTAAAATTATATGATTTATGTTAATGTAATTTTATTTTGTAGACATATGTTACACTTTCTTGATTAATGAATGTTATATAACATGTGATCTTATCTAAATAAATTGATATTAATACGTTGTTATAAATTTATTAGCAAGTTTGTAATTTTTTATCCACTAAATTTTTTTTCTGTTTAAAATATAATTTATAAATTAAGCACAATAAGTGTAAAATAGACTAGATCGAGGAACAATACTCCATTTTAAAAAGAGTAAATAATTTTCCTAAAAAAGAGTAAAACTTCCCCTTTAAGTGGAAGAATATTTTTCTATATAAGGAAAAATGTTTTCTACTTAAATAATCATTTTCAGTAAAATAAATAAGGAAAACGAAGAAAATATTCTCTAAAGAATTTCTTTCTTAAAAACAAATGGGCTTAAACCTTCTAAATTCCAACATTCCCTATATCATTTTTCATTACAAATGTATCGTGATAGCTTAATATTATTATTAGTAACTTTTTAATATAAATCAATATAAAAAAAAAAACAAGAAAAGGAAACTAATGGAAATGTATTTTTTACTCTTTTTTTATTATGAAGAATGTGAACAAATAAAATGAATTGAATTGTTTTTGTTGATATGGCATTTTGAACACGAGCTCTTAGACTTAAATTGACCTTCCTAAGGCATGAGTTAAGCTCTCGAGGTTTAATTCAATCTTATGTCTCAAACTAGCAGTTTGGATGTTGTACTTATAACGAAGGCCAAGTAATGAGAGAATTTTACGAACCTCACTTAAATCATCAATAAGGAGTCTAACTTGACCTAAAGAAGACCTCCAAATTGTTAAGGACTTAAACCTCCAAGCCCAAGTTGGCCAAGCTAAACCTACAAAGTTCAAATCATATCGTATAGAAATAGTTCGGCATAAATGGCAAGTGGACAACTATCTCTAACCACTTCCATAAAATTCAAAGTATCTCATGGGATTATGGTGCACTTACCAATAGGGTTGTTTATGGTTTAGCTCAGTTTGGTTTAAGGGTTGGGTAGAGCCAATCTCTATGTGAAATGGTTCAATTCATATATATAATGAATTAAATTGCTTTTAATGATTTAAGGTTTTGATGTCCAAATCAAGAAATATTATACAAGAATTAAAATTACATAATATTATATTACGATGATGTCGCACTTTAAGTGATAATGAAGGTGTGTAAGTCTAATAAAGCTAAGAGACATAAGTAGAGGAAAAAGGAATGGATTGTAAAAATTGGTAGCAAATGAGAAATGACAAAAAATAAAAAGTAAATAGGGTTAGATTGGTTAAAGTCATTACAACCTAGTGGTATCACCACTAGTTTTCTATTGAGAAAATTAGGCTTAAATCCTCTCTTCCTAAAATTTGTGTAAGTTAGTTGACAAAAAAAAAAAAGGCCAGATTGAAACATTGATAGGGTTTATAGGTAAAAGATTTTACTTCTTATTTTTCAATAAAAAACGATTTTGTTTGGATTCAATTGTTTAGTTTGATTCGACCTTTAAACCAAACTACAAACCATTTCGACTTACTCCAAATCAAACTGTGAACCGCATCGAAATACAAAAGAATCACATTTTATGGTTTGGTGTGAATCTCGGTTTTGTTTAACGAAAAACCTTATTTTCTAAGAATAGCTCTACCTATCCTTTATAAATACAAGATGAAGCCTTCAAGTAACACATTGACAATCCTATACACATTCAGCTTATGTTACTCTCTTTTCTCCTCTCTCCACTATATCACTAATTTAAAGATCAGAGTAGTCGTACCCACAATACCCTCCGGTGCCTTATTTAGTTTAGTGTATACTCCTTTGCAGGTGTTCAATCTCTCGCTCTAAATCCTTAAGCACGTTTGCAATATCCTAAAACAACATTTTCCTTCTTATCATACGTAGTTAATGCAACATAAATAAAAAGAAGATAAATAAAATAATGATTAGTTTATGAAATGCCCTGAAATTTCAAAAATAAAAACATACCTATGACCCCCTTTTTATCTAAAACCATGGCATCTTCGTTATTTCTTTAGTAGGTAATAGCATTTTTGTCCTTTGTATTGTCTAGATTCTGCGCCACCGCAACCTACCAGCCCACACCCCACCCCCCCCCCCACTCTCCATTCCCTTACTTTCTTTCCTCCACATATTCTCTAATTGTTAGGTAGCTTCTTCACTTTCTTACCGTCAAGAAGTAAGAAACAATTTTTTTCTGCATGATTAAGAAATCAAGGGAAAATTGGAGTTTGATCATCAAGTTAGGTAAATTATGAATTTTGGAAAGGTTAGGGCTTGTTTGATGTGAGCTCTTGATGAATATATAGTTGTTTTATATGTTTTATAGTTGTAACTTAAAGTTATGCTTGTATGAGGGTGGGTTGCCAACAAAATCCTAGTGAGATTGGTATCTAATCTCTTGTTTCTTTTAAAGTTCAAGTCTTAAGTTGTTTATTGAGATTGAGTTGTGAATTTTCAAATGGGAGTATAGTGCATCGATTATTGGTGAATAATTGATGTTATTGGATTTAAAAGAAAGGGGTTATGATGATGAAAAATTGGGTTAAGATGATAGATTAATGTTTAATGTAATGCTTAAAGGAGGAGTGAGAGTGAAAGTTTTGTAAAGTTTCATGAAACCGATTCTACAAAATTGTAGAATCTATTTAAACAAGCCAACTGGTTCCAATGGAACAGTGGGGCTAGTTAGCTTGACCATAAAATGTTGGTAAGAACCATTCAATTGGTTTTGAGTAAACTGTGCAGCTGGTTCTACTTAGCAAGCTAATCAAATTTCATTTCTTTTTCTTTTTTTATTCCTTTTTCTTAACTCAATTTCTTTGTATTTAAACCTAATTTCTAAAGCAAATTTTATCCTTCAAACCTACTTTTAAGCATCTTAAATATCATAACTTAATTTCAAACATGTTTTCCAATAAAATCAAACACTTTCTTAAAACTTCGCTTTAAGTTTCTTGTGGTTGGTAAAGTAAGTAGCAAAACCAAATTTAAGATTTAGGAGAGTTACTTATGGGTTTTGAATGTCGCATAAAGCCTTATTGTATGTGCTTTTTAGCAGGTTGTGAAGAGTTTGAGATGGATTCTAGTGAGCTATCCATTTTAGGTATAAGATACATGTTTACTTTGTTATGGGTGCTAAGATATTTAATGTAATTGGATTTAAGATATACTCAAATCTTAATAAAGTGTGTTGTTTTTACTTAGCTTTAACCACTCACTAATAGGGTCTAATGGTATTAGTAAGGCACTTGGCGATCTTTACACGATACTGTTCCAAGTAAAGTCCTGCACTAAAAAGACTTAACTGGATTTAGGATAGTGATTGGTTACTTAGGTGTTGGGAAGGACCCATGCCAATCCTATGTATGTATTATATATTGCTTATGTTCAGGTCATGAGTTACCCCAAGTCTTGGTACACTGAGACTGTATTGCTTATCGGATTTAAAGGAAAGATAATAAACCAATTCGTATTGTATTTTGGTACTCGTTATACATGTGAGTTATTTCATGGATGTTCATGCACATGTACTTTTGTATTCCATATTGGACATAACTCACCTTTCGGGGATTTGTTATTTTTCAACTTCAAGTTTAGGCTATGATGATATTACTAATATTTATTATAACTATGATTATTATTATAATGAAATGGATGGCGATTACTACTTTGATGATGGGTTGGGTTACACGTAAAATAAACAATGAGCATGGATTAGAGCTAGGATATGTAACATGTTATTTATATTACTTATTGATTCATAGGGTGATTTCACCTATAGCTCCTATTGATTATGTATTTTATGTTACATGTTTGAGAGCTATAAGATTTTTTCGTTAAGATGCTACGGTTATGTTATCCTAGGCAAGTTAATGTTAGATTTTTGTTTAGTTAGAGATGAGTGAGTATTTATGGCCGCTCTTTTGTTAATAATTGAGGAGTTGTTGATGTGAGAGTTAACAAAATTTTATTAATTAATTGTGGATTATAGACGGATTACAAATTCTTAGATGCCTTAAAGCATTAACCTTTATAGATGACACATGGTGAGTTGTAGCTTCCAAAAATTTGAGGTGTTATAGTTTAAATCATACTTCAAAACATATAATGAGCTTTTGTTTTCCTCTCCTTTAAAAGGTATTTTTATAATTTGACAAAATTTCCATCAATTTTCCTTATTTTCTCTTCAATTTTAAAAAGAAACAATAGTAGCTCTAGAATGGGATTATTTCCACTCATTTTTGTCAATTTTATTATATTTTCATCACTCGTTAAAATAGAAATACAGAATTTTGATCCATTTTTATTGATCTTTTTAGCTTTTTTAAGTTAACACAGTGAAATGCTTATGTATATTCGCAACTCGCTAGATAAATTAATAAATTTTGCAACAATTGATGATTCAACGGTTTGAACCCTACCAGCATGATTGTTGTTGTTTATTTTCTTTTCACTTACCTATATTGATGTAATAGATTATGGAAGAAAAACATGTTTATTTGACTCTACAGCCCATTATTTTATTTTTATTATGGTTTTAAAACTTTTTTTTTTCATTATAAAGCCTTTTCTTAAAAAACAAGGAATGAGGCTAAAGTGGACATACAGTGTAGGGAATTTATCGTCGGTTTCCGATTATGTCCCATATCAAATTTATAATTTTGAACTTTGATCCTCTTGACATTAAAAAGAAAAAATCTAAAAGCATGTATAATAATATTTTAGTTATGATTTTTTATTATATATATTATTAAAGTGAATGTGGAGTCTCTTGGTGTCCTTTCTTATATTCTCATATTGCCCTTTGATAATATTTATATTTCATATCATTTACCATATAATACATGTCTTTCATATTATTTCAATGAGTTTAGAAATACCTATTAACCTAATTCAACTTTTATACTAAAATGAGTAGTTCCATGAATAACATCATTTACCATATTATTATTAAATGGCTACTTCTATATATACAGTTAAATTACAATAAATTGTCACATTATTATTTGTTTATTATACAGTCAAACTATAATATGTCTATAACTCATCAAATCTCTCTCTTTTTCTCTCTCCCATTTACAAGTTCATGGTTTTAGGGAAATTGCTAATTTAAAGATTATCAGTTTGTAAATTGCATGCTTTTGGAGTAATAAAAACAAAAATTTAAGAACTTTAGAGATGTATGATCATCAATCAAATTCTGCGCATCATATACACATATGGATACATAAATATATACTATGATAATATGAAATATATTATAAAGCATACAATGATTTGATCACATTGAAAAAAGTTTAAATTTTAAGAAAATTGATGATTTTTTTTTTGTCATCAAACTAATGATTGTTGAAATATCCATTTTATATATTTTCATATGCGTAGCTTTAAATATGGGAATGACTTTCTATTATAGGTATTTTATAGAGATTAAATATAAAAGATTTAATATTAGAAAAAATTTTAAATGTGTATACATATTATAGACTTTCTATTTTAGGTTTTTATGGTCATTTTTTCTAAAAAAGATTTTTAGGATAAAAAATTTGACCTTATAAAGGTTCAACCAATTATGATTCCTTTTCATTTCCATGTTGCCATAAGACTTTCTATTTTAGGTTTTCATATTCTATAATTCCTATGTAGTTTTTCAAGATAAAATTTTTTACCAGATTGATTTATGAGGAGTTAAATAACTTAAATTTATATTGAGAAGCTTTATATTACTATCTATTGACTGTGGTTGAATCGACTAGGAATGGTAGGGAGTAGATTAGGCTCTAACTAGCTAAGTAAAGGCCTTGGAGTTGATCGGATCGTATAGGTTCCTTACTCCTTGATACTTGCAAAAAGCCCTCTAAGGGTATGTCCACAGAGGCCCTTCAATACTCATGTCAATGAGGAGGACAAAAAGGAATAAAGGGAAGGGGAGCCGAGCACTAATGATCCATAAGTATAGTGCATGGAAAACGAAGGTTCCTTATTTGTCTCAACTATTAGGGTCTTTCAAGTCCAAAAATAATCTGGTCAGAGGAGGGTTCGAGAGAAAGGATTTAGAAAGAGAGATCTATACTACTTCATGGTCTCTTACACTAAGGGATACAATTACTTGGACACATGGAGGTCCAAGCTTCACTTGCACTAGTAGTTGGTAAGCATCATGTGCCACAAAGTTGATAGCGTGGCTTTGAAGGATGGTCGGCCACAACCACACTAGTAGCATCTTTGATCTGGGAGTTTGACATCCTCAAGGCTATCAAATGTGTTAACTGTACCACAGATGTTAAACGGTAATTAATGAGCTATGGTTAGGTGTCGGTGCTAAAGATAAAGGAGGGATAAAGATACTAGAGAGGCATGCAAGCACACAGTTAAGGATGAGCCGGGTCTAAGAGGGGCTCATGGGAATGTCCTTGTCGTGTCCAAGTCGGGTGAGGATCGCATATTGTGCCTGGTGCTTGGAGATGAGTTTGCTTGGAGTGGTCGCCCGAGTGCTTATAGTGAGAGCGTTCAAGCAGGTCGCAATACTTGAGGGAAAAAAGAGGCTTATCTGTGTGCATGTTGATGGGCTTTTTAGGGTCTGTCTATAAGCTGAGCCTCTGGCCAGTTGAGACCACTCTCCTCGATGTAAAGGATGCGAAGATAATAGTTTAGATAAAACGGTCGGGCCGAGGCAAAATTACTTTGGTAGCGTAACATCTAACACATCCGATCAAGTCTGCTATTCCATGCAGTGACGTTTGTCACGACTGATGTGACTATTGGTCTACTTGAGGTGCCATGATGGCTTTTTTGGAAAGTGCAATGCGCGTTAATGACTTTCCTGAGAATGGTTACGTACATGGGAGTCTTGCCACATCATTGAGCTATGTGTATGAGTTAATCAAGGCCCTTAATTGGCAAAGTGAGACATGTGAACGGCGAAAGTCTAATGCACATCCTGTCAAATGGTATGTGCTTTGGTAGTGGTGAAAACCGTTTGACTCCCTCCTTTGTTTACTTTATAATGGGGTAGCTCTTACTTCATCCTCCACTTTGCATCCCTAATCTAAAAGGAAAATCTACTAAATTTCCTTCTCGTAAACTGACCTTATTTTTCTTTCCTAACCATAATCAATAATGGCTAATCGAGGTGCATCGGATCTTCACATTGAGTCTTTGTACAGGTCCATTTTTAGAGAAATTAATGAGGACTACGAGTAAATAGTTCGTGAAAGGAGTAGTAACCCTACTCCCTTCGAAACGATGACGATGGTGGCGGTAACAGGTAGTGATGGAGATGGAATGCTCTTAACATGGGTAGAAGGGAAGGAATGAGCGCAAGGGAAACCTATCGATGTTTATTAGCTTAACGAGGAGGAAGAGCTGGTAAGGGAAGCATTGCGTACAACCAACAGTAATGCAAAGGCTTGCACCCATATGTACTTCGAGGAGGATAATGCGAAGTTGAGGTTGGTTAGTCTGGTGGTTAGCAACGTACCTAGTTGGCGAGTAGAGGGTGCTCGCAGATGAGGAGAGGGCATTCAAAATAGCGGACAGATAGTCGTTTTGCATGTCCACAAAACTATTCAAGCTGAGGCTTCAACTGCATTTTTCTGAGTTTCTAGTTGAAGCTTTCAACTACTTTAAGGTTGCCCCTTAGAGTCTTAGTACCAACTCTTGGACGCAACTACTCACATTTGATGTGTTATGCTTGTAGATCTTGCGGAGGCCAACAACTCATCTATTCAGACACTTCTTCCATGTGAAGAGGGTGCCCGATGATTGGGCGTATATTAACAACCGAGGTGCAGCACTAAAGATCTTCGATAAGTTACCGAATAAGGTAAATGATTGGAAGGAATTTTTCTTCTGTATATGAACCTCTAAGCAGCCGAACTTTTTGATGACTTGGACCGTACCCATTCGGGGTAAGCCAATGGGTTACCTTAGGGTCGAAGATAGTGAGACAAGTATAGAGCTATTGGGCCGTACAAAGTAGAAGAAGCTTTGCTCGCTGGCTATCTGTTAGAAGTATGTCGAAGATAAGGGGTTGTTTGGGTTCAAGATGGGTCTCCCTTAACCTTTGCTGAGGAAGGTTAAATGGGTGTTATGCCGCGTCGCTTCATTATAGTAATGGGGGATATTGTTGTTACTTATCCTTAGTGTAGTAAATATAACCATCTTTCAAATTAATTTGCTAAGTTGATTTCTTATTTGCTTTGCAACCATGCAACTGGCTTCAAACAAGGTGAAGGCCAAGCTACTTGCTGTTTGGGCCAAATGGCAGGAGAGTATGGCTAAATCTGACTGAAAGAGGAAACAGCTTGCCACAAAGGGGGAGGGAGAAACTTAGTAACCTCCTTCAAATAAGAGCAAGAAGAAGAAGAAGAAGGGTGGTAGGTAGCTCACTCTCCCTGAGGTGGTGGAGAATGTAGTAAGGTATGTCCCTGTTGGTGTTGCAATTGGTGGCTCGGGGAGTGAGGGGGCAACCTTAGAGGGCACGTGTGGGCAGGGTGTACGGGCTGTGGGGCTCAAGCCTCTAAGGAGATATGAAGAGGGGATGTTTGCACCGAAAAGCGGCATGGGGACTGAAGTGACCCCTTAGGATGTTACAATTCTAGCCATTAAAATCTCCGATGACAAGGATACCTTGCCCTTAGTACGGTAGGATAAGCAACCAGTTGTGCTAGAGGTTCCTAAGCCCTCCCTCGATTTCACGACGAGACCTTACGCAACTAGTGGACTGGCTAAAGGCTTGGTTTAAGTGCCTCTTTATTGAGAAGATTGACATTGAGGCCTATGCAAAGCTGCTTTGGAGGCACAATGAGGTAAGCCACCATTGGTTTTTTCCTTAAGTATTGTATGTTGTTTGGTTAACTGGCATTTTTTTTTTCTTTTAGCTTTATGATATGCTCAACTTCATCCTGGTCCACAATCTTATGTACTAACAGTTGAAGAGGAGCCATGTGAAGGCTGAGATGGGGAGGCTCCATGAGGTGTTGGAAGAGGAGAAGAAGAGGCATAGTGACTTTGCTACCATGTACGGAGATTTAGAGCACCATTATGAGCAGTTAAAGGAGTAGGCTGAGAAGTTGAGGACCGACCTGAAGGATGCCCAAGCCTCTGTTAAGGCTGTTGGTGACAAAGTAGGTATGCGACAGTTAAAGCTAAAGCCTAAGGAAAGGGAGCTGGAGGGGCCTCCAACAAAATTTGCTCGAAGGGAGATTAAGCTGCTGAAGGTGAAGGGTCTCTCTGCTGAGGTAAAGCATAAGATATTCATGGAGACCATTTATGACCTACTGGTGGAGAAGGCCCTGGCTGTTGTTAACTTTATGATGGTCGAAGAGGTTAGGAAGCAAGTTTGTGAGCTACTTCTTGAAGCGTATTTGCCTTTTCTCAACTAGCTCAACGACCTTAAGGCCGTTGCTAGGGGTAGGGAGGAGGGTGTTTCCTCAGAAAGATCTATTAGTGGTGTTGATAACGGTAAGGACAAGAATGGGAAGGGTGAACGAGAGGAGGGTTTGGTGTAGAATGTGGTGATCGAGTAAGCTAAGGTGGCCTCGGTTTATTTTGTTTGTGTTGTTGTATTGTTGGGGTGATAGCTACCCTTTTTTGTTTTTTTCTTCTTTCACTGGGGGGATCAAGATGCCGATTTCCCCTTCTATAATGTAAAAACTACTGATCAAATGGATGAATGCTATTTTCAACATATTTGGTTTATTCTCACTTTACTCCCCTTTGTTGCTCTACTTCTTTCCTTATTCACATATTCTTGTTTGTTGCTTAGTCCTTTGAGCTGTTCGCCCCTTCAGTAGGTTAATTAGCTTTATCTTCTATTGAGTCCTTTAACCTGTTTAAGCGAACAATGACCTTGTATGCCATTCAGCCCTAGTCTTGTCCGAGTTTTGATGACATTGTGGTTTGTTTAGTCATAGGCTTATTCGAATAGGGATGGGTCAAGTGTTGAGGAGCACCGTATACTATGCCTACGATCCTCTAGCTTATAGATCGGGCTGTAGACTATTGATCACTACTTGACCCCCTTTACCCCCCCCCACCCTTTTAAGGTCATCAGTCTTGCTTGATGTTTAGTTGGATCGAGCACGTTGTCTAGGATTAGCGAGTTGGTTAGGGTAAATCTTCTCTAATGTCATATGATCTCCTGAGTAGTGCACGCTTGGTTAGGCAGATCCTTTCTAATATTATGCAATCTCTTGGACAGGGCGTGTTTTAGGTAGAGTGCATGCCTTTCAGCCATACATTCTTGAGCAGTGTGCCTTCTAGAAGCCATTTAACGCGTGTACAACACTCTCGACCATAACTGTGCTAGCAACGATGTTTGTAATTTGAGAGTCTAACATCCTTAAGAGGGCTGTCGAGTGTGCTAACTGACCATGGATGTTATATGGCAATTAATGAGCTTTGGCTAAGTGTTGGTGCTAAAGACAAAGGAAGGGCAAGGACATTAGAGAGGCCTACAAGCGCTTAGCTTAACATAAGTCGATCTCGAAGGGGCTCGTAGGAATGTCCTTGCCTGCTGTATTTGAGCCGTGTGAGGATCGCACATTAGGTTTGGTGCTTGAAGGCGAGTCTACTTGGAGTAGTCACTTAAGTGCTCGCAATAAGAGTGTTCAAGTAATTTGCCATACTTAAAGGAAGTAGGGGGCTTATCCATCTACTTGTTGTTAGGCTTTTAGGGGTTTGTCAGTGAGTTGAGTTGAGTGAGCGAGAATTAGGTGTTAACCCTTTCTATAAAAAATTCCAATTAACATCTCATTTATTTTTGTAACATGGCAACTTATTCGAGGTAGAAAATTAAATGTGATTAGCATTTTTTTTTGTCTCAATAGAAATTTGTTTATTTTAATGAATATATTTATAATGTGTTGGAATTGTACATTTATGTTCTTTACACATTTGCAAACCATTTGTAAACATTTTTTTCTTTTAAAGTATGAGGGGGCATAATAATTTACTTAAATTAACTACATGTATAAAAATTTATGCCTTTGATCTTTTTAAATTTTGAGTACACGCATTTTGGATGTAACGTTCGCTCATCTATCTATAATATTAAAGGGGATAAATAACCTCTTGGTGTCTTTAGACCTTTATATTATTATCTATTTTTTAATTTACAAAATACACCATATCTATATACGTATTTTTCTTTTTTTTCGGCCATTATTTACTTCATATCTTTACCATTATCACAGTTTTCAATTATTAATATCTACCAGGGGTATTTCTGTAATCTTTAGTGTAGAAAGTTGTTACTTTATTTGTTTAACCAAATTTCACACATGTAAAACCCACATTCATAGACTGTAAATGGAACCTGGAACCTGGAAGTTATTATCAATAAGTCTTTTTCATTACTAATCTTCCAACATTAATGAAGTAAAGGGCTAGAGGCTATTGCTTAAAGGACATCGATTCCTTGCCAACAATATTATATATCACAACTTTGAGACATAGAGAATTTGAACCCCATCCATCTCGTTGGAAAACTAATATTCATATTATTAGGCCATGACAACTATAGCAAAAAAAGAAAAAAAAAAAACCCATAGATTATGTTCCTTCAATCAAATGTTTTTCTTCATAAATCTTCTTGGAAAGTTAATATTTACTCCATGATTTATTATCACAAACATCGTGGTAGTTTTATTGTTTAACAATTTGGCACTACTTCCTTTGTTATTGTAGACACCTCATTTTTGCCAATTTTTTATTGTTTGATTAATTGAGCCAAGTTAATAAATAAAAAGAAAAAGAAAAAGAAAAAGAAAATCAAGTCAGGTCGTAGCAATCATAAGTCGAGTTGTGTCAAGTTGAATTGTTGGATCAGGTAATGATAGAGGCTTAATTAATTTTAGGCCAGACTAATATAGAATAAAAATTCATCTAATTTAGGGGCCCAAATAAAGATTTATTAAATTATCAGGCTATATTTAATTGGATCGAATTGGGCCTTAAAAAATAAAAAAAAGCCCAAAATAAATTAGGGTTTCTAGAAGTTAAGGTAAATCCTTGACAAATCATAATCGTATCTTCTGTATCTTCGATACGAAAGATTTGATTTTGAGTTTATAAAAAGTACGTCAACAGGGAAGTTAAAGAGAGTTTTTTTTTTTTTTTCTTAAATACACTCCTTCACAAACCACCATACACCACTACGTACCACCACCTAAACCACCATACACCACCACCCAAGCCGCCATCCACAATACTACAACACTATCACAACACTACACACCACTACCCAAGCTACTGCTACTGTTGCCCAATTCATCACCACTACTGCCATTACCTAGTCTATCACCCATCATCGCCCAATCCTTCACCCAGTAGCCCCCGTACACGCCTTTAGCACCCACGCTCGCTTAGTACCGCCTAATGTTGCCTAGTATCACCTAGTGTTGCCTACATTCTCACTCGCATTCGCCCTTCACTCACCCACATCACTTAGATCGTCGCCTACACTCACCTAACAGTGCCCCAATGCTCGCCCACGCTTGCTAGTACTAGCCATACAGTGCCTAGACGCTTGCCCATCACCACCCAATACTAATGTGATTCAATGCTAAGTAAATTTTTTATTTTTTTCGTTATTTTTTATTAATTTACTTTATTAGTTTTTTTTTTATTTCTTTTTCTTTTCCTTTTCCTTTCTTAACTATTTTTGTGTTTAAGTGCAGGTTTTTTATTATTTATTCTTATTGCAAATTTTTTATTTTCCAATAAAATTTAGTTGAATTATTTTTTTTTTCAAAATTCCTGTTTTAATAAAAATATATATTTTGACACATAGTGGTTTTGAAAAATAAAATATCTTAAATTGAGTTTTTTCTAAAAAATTTAGTTAGTTAAGGTTTTTTTTATTTAATTTTGAAAAATTAGATTTCTTAGGTTTTTTTCTTAAAATAATAAATTGATAAAAAACTTAAACCTGACTCGGTTTTCAAAATAAAAATAATCCACTCACTAAAAATTTTATAAAGAAAGAATTACAGTTAGTTTGATTTCGACTAACAAGTACGTAAGCACCTTCAGGGCAACCATTTAAAAAAAATAAAATTTCCTTTGTTTTTTTTAGAAATTCGTAATAAAAAAACAATAAAAAATCATTTTTAGTTACATTTTGTGAATTTAGGTATATTTTTAGAAAAATTACAAAAATAGAGCCCATCAATTTTTTCTTTAATTTTCATATGGTGATTTAATCTTAATAGGTTAGCCTCTGAACCCAGTTTTCTAGTTCAATTTTCTAAAAATTAATTTTTTTAGAATATCCGTAAACTAGTGGTCAAATTAGGGTTTTCAAGTGGAAAAATCTTAATTTTATTTTTTATCAGTTAAATTGGTTAGCGACTCCATTTAAAAAAAATTTCTTAATTTAATGTCAAGTAATTTATATTAAGCGGGTTAGACTTGATATAAGTTAAATTAAAGAAATCAAAATAGGGCTCGATAGTTATATATTGATGTTTTATCTATTACATCCTAACCATGTAATCACATTTATCTCTATATTATTACAGATAACCTCCAATTAATATACTAATACTTTGCTAAGGCACTCATAGGGTTAGGTTTTGGGAATAGGTAATAAAACCCTATAGGGTTTTATAGGTTTTTATGAAATGCTAAACCTTACAAGGATAGATTTAGGTTTTATAAAACCTGTCTCAAACTCACCTAATTACATCCTTATACTTCCTGGTGAGATCGATCAAGCTCATAAGAGCTTAGCTTGCATATTAAGGAGGTTGTTTAATTATAATTGCCCTTGGTGACGATGCTCGACTGGCTCGTAAAGCATGGATAAGGCATTAAATAAATTAGCTTAGGCTCAATAGGTTTAGCCCATGCATAAAGGGACTCAACTTACATTTGGAGATCTATGTCCAAAACAGCTTATCAACATTACTAATCCAAAATTATAGTTCCCAATGTAAAAAATGAGAGATATTTATCATGAGTGAATCATTGTCAACTAATCTCTTGTTTTTACCATACTGTATATATGAAAAGAGCTAACCAGGGAAAGGGGGGGGGGGGGGGGG
>JAMXBB010000003.1:113931256-114083694 GCA_024138015.1 Lumnitzera littorea | reverse complement strand
GGGGGGGAGCGTGGGGGGGGGTAGCTGTTGGATGTAAGAAAATATCCTCATGCCTTCTACCTATTTGATCCCAAGTGATTGAAAGCCATCTTATTAAGTTAATGTTACTAAAGACGTAAAAATGGCTAAAAAATGAACAAAGTTATGGGTAAGTTACTATAAATGGTACAACAATACTAAAATACCCTTAGAGTATTTCAATTTCATTCTTATAGATCATAAAAAAGTGCATAATGAAAGAAGAACTATATGTAACAAAGTAAATTAACACTGTATGCCAATATTAAAATTTGATACCAAGAGAAATTCTATAATAAGCGCAACCAAATAGCCCAATTTCCATTTTTGGAAAACAACAGCATCTTGAGGTAACATCTCATATCATGTTATATATAATTAGCAAATGGAAACTATTATTATCATGATATAATTCATGAGTGTCTAGGCATACAACTAGGTAAGTCATTATAGAGTACTTACCCCATCTAACTCGATAAAAACTCTATATGGTTTGGGCTCAAGTTTTGAGGCATGATTTAAAACCCTATAGGGTTTATGGTTAAATTTTAAGATTACAAAAAACCCTAATGAAAAACTTAACTTAGTAAAAAATTATTATATTAATAAATATATTTACTCTTAACCAACATATTATGCATGTTCTACGATACACAAGTTTTATACTATATAACATATTTGATTTTCGAATTTCATCTCTATGTAAGTTAGTAAGTATAACCCTAATCCTATTGATAGGGATCAAGGACCGATTACATGCTCCCAAGCCCAAGGGCTCTCTCAAGTGGTCCGCCGAGCTATCCAAGGTGAGCTAAGCGTTGGGGAGCAGTGCTTGCCCCAGTCCAATTTATCGAGCTACTTCGTTCTCCATGCTATTAAAGAAGTTGTTGAGGTGATCAACCAGCATGCCGAGTTGAACACTCTACTAAACCATAGTCCTAGCGTTAAATCTGAATGCAGCAATCCCTACTATGCCGAAGTTGAGCAGAAATGTCAGGAGCCAACCATCCAAAGCCAACTTAATGTGAGCTAACCCTGAACCAACTACAGTCCAACCCCTTCTAATGTTGAACAGGCCTGAACAGAGGCTTACCCTTACTTGGACCATAATACTGTCAGAATCACAGTAAAAACGCACTCGTACTGTCCTTTCTAACAAATGGCATCCGCATTCCTTCTTTTGTACGATTTCATATTTTCCTTGTAAATTATTCTATTTTGCTTTTAGCAAATAAGGACCATTCTTTTGTAATTTTTTGTAACTTAGGATTTGCCCTAATGGGATGATATAAATACCATCATACTATAAAAATGAAATCAGAATACAGAGAATACACTGAACTTTTTCGCTCTCGAGCTAAGTGTCCCTCTTACTCTTGAGTTACCCTTATCTAACCCATTCGAGCGTGGACTAGTGGTGAGTGACCTCCGACCATACTTGTGTGTCATATCAAGTGTGGCATGAGCTTGTGTGAAGCGTTAGTGCATTATATCCTTCGTTGGTGCATGAGAACCCTCTGCTTAACCTTCGACTATCATTTACCTTTCAAGCCATCTTGCGGCTTGAACCTACCACTTTGGTTATGCGTGATATCTAGTTCGTGTATTCATCCACGAGTCCGTTTCACCTATCTAGCTGCTTTCTACTTTACTCTCTCCTTAATCCCATCTAAACTCTACGGAAACCAACCCTATAGGGTTGTTTACACCATTAAAACCTGCATCTATGGGTTCAAAAATCTTGAAAGTGTTAGCTTAGTACCCTACCCTCTCCAACATCTTGAGCCGAGTCATTAAGCATATACTATAGACCTAGCCCATAAAATCAAAAGAAGGTGAGATAAGAAATGCTCAGCCAAGTTAGCCAAGTACATAATTGGCACCCATCTAACTTAAGATATTTCCCACAATATCTATAATGTATTTTTCTAATATGAATACTTATATCTTTAATATACGATTTATTCTCTTGGAAAAGATTACAAATCTCGCCTATAAATATCAAGTAAAGGACCCTTAAAAACCTTTCACTCACAAGTCTTTTCCTTCTTTTTCTATAATCCCTTTGTTGACTTAAATATTGAAGTGGTTACGTAACGGACTGCTGACCTTAAGACCTGTTACCCAAGCTCATCTCAAAGGTTTGCAAGGTCTCATAAGAAGAATCCAATCTTCTTAGCTCACCTAAGACTAGCTCTAGTATTAGGATGACCTGTTGCTAAACTTTTCACACACCTAACTCGGATACACCCTACTCTACTTTGTTGCAAACATAGACGCCAAACTTACAACCCCTCCCAGCATGGCCGACCTGCCTAGTGCCAAAGTCCTTGACTCCGACCTTAGAACTCTTCTTTGTTGACTACTAAGGTCCTTAAAGAAAAAGAAGAGAATGAACAGTTTCATGAGTTTGATGAGCAAGAAATCCGAACACCTAAAGGAACTAGGAATATTAAGGTTCAAGTACCAAGCTTCTCTAAAACAGGCCATGCTGATGAATATATGGACTGGGAAGAGAAGATTGAGAAAATATTTGATTTCTATGATTATGAGGATGTAGTATGTGTTTAAATAACTACTTTACAGTTTTTTGGGTATGCAGCTATATGGTGGAAGAAAGTACAAGCCATACACTAATAATCTCGACAAGAAATTAGGACCTAGAATGAGATGAAATTGGTTTTCAAAAGTTGGTTTGTCCTTGAGCACTACGAATAGGACACCTTTCAATGTCTTTAAGAGCTCAGGTAAGGTAATCGAACTATGGATGAGTATATCTGAGAGTTTCGACTGTTGATGATTCGATGTGATGTTGACGAACTAGAATCTAGGACCATTACAAGATTCCTATTTGGACTACTACCTAAGATTAGGAACATATTAGAAGTACAAAGGATTGGGACTCTAGATGAAACTATTCTAGTCGCTTAAAGAGTCGAGCTGCAAAAGTAAAGTTGGCTCAGCTAAACACTAAGTAGCTAATTTGTTTTACTAAGCCAACTTGTCTCTAACAGACCGCCCTATAGTTCTAAGCCAGATTGACAAGAACCATATTTGAGTCGACCTGATGATAGCTGAGGTAAGGCTGAGGTTGAGGAGCTCGAAGTCAAGAAAGACATTGGCTAGAATTCAAGATAGAAGACAAGGGAGATTAAATGCTTCAAATGCCTTGGTTTTGGACATGTAGTTAATCAATGCTCAAATCGATGTGTGATGACCATTAAGGGCGAGAAGCCATAGTTGGAAGTAGAAAGTGCTAGTGAAGGAAAATAGGAAGTAAATGTTAGGCACTTACTGGATGATTATAATAAGATCTTGAAGCCCTCGCCCGACCTGAATTTAGAGACTGCTGTATGGTTGCTAAGAGAGTTTTTAGCACTAACGTTGCCAAGGAGAGTGAGCAAAGGGACAATCTCTTTCACACTAATTGTCTAATAAGCGGTAACTTGTGTATTTAATAGGCATAAATTACTCTACACTTTTTAGGCATAATTTGGCATATATTGATCATAATGGTGTTCAATTTTCAAGTTATTGGTACTTAATTGTGTAATATATCAATTTCAGATAATTAAAGAGCAACGAGACAATATTTATTCAAGACGAAATAGAAAGGAGATGAAATTCCACAACAATAGTAAGATCCAGAGTCATCATGCCCGTAATGAAAGCAAAATTTGGAAGGAAAATCACCATGTATTTGATAACGGGTGTAATCAAAGAAGATTTAAGTTTCCAACATTTGTTATTCCCTCTATCACAGACATCACCAAGGGTGAAGTTGTTATCCACTATTCATTACAGTTGTGATAGCACATCAAAAGGGTGATCGTTCCCTTTATCATAGGTTTAAGGAGATGAAATATTGTAATGAGGCGATTATGTTCCACAATGAAGCAATTACGTTCCACATCACGATTATAGTAGGTGAAGATGATTCTTTTCCAAGACTATCACATCTTAAATCATGGGCATGATGAGAGTAGACACAACTATTCCTCTTTAAATTTTTCATATGAATCGGTGTGTTTAACAAGTTTAACACCCATGGAGCATCTTGAAAATGGTGTATTTGGACCTTTTGATGAGGAGAATATAAATACACTTGAAAAATTCAGACAAGTATCGTCAGATTCATTATTTAGACAATCTAGACCTTAGTTTTAGAGATTAATCACAAACAAATTTGTTCATCCATTTGTACCCCTTGTGCTTACGTTTTTTGTACAATTTCTAAGTACCGTACTAGGTACTTTTCCTAATTTACTCAAGAAAGACGATGGGAATTAATTGTTCATGCATTGTAGAGACTTCTACAGTGATTCCAAAAAGGGGGTTTATTCTTCTACTTCTCTTACTTTCATTTTGTGTTATCTCTTTGTTTTGTTGATATGTGTTGTTATCTTACCATGTGTGAATAGTAATTTAGGACTTGCTACATTACTTTAGTACGAACAGTTGCTTAAGTTAGCAATTTCCTAATTTCTCATTAATTTCAGTGAATTGAACTCAATTAATCTAAGTACGGTGTAATACACGACACTAACTTAGGACAGATTTCAATAGAATATGTTTAGAGACAATTCTGTTGAATATATCTAATTTATTAGAATAACTTACTCTTTATAGTAGAGATATTATTATGAAAGTTGTTGCATTTGTAAGGAATTTGATAACTTATCATGATGTTAATGCAATCCTAATTTGCTGTTAATTTAGAAGAGATTCTAATAGACATAATTAGGGTTAAGAGTAAGTGATTCTGAAAAAAAATGCTTATAAATTAGTAATTCCCTACAAAAAACAATTGTTAGGATAAAACTTAATGGTAGCATCATGCTATGTGGTGAAGTAAATCTATATGTTAAGTATGGTATTATCAATCATTTTTTGTTATCATTGTGTTAGATGAAATCTATGTGTTGATTAATGTAGTTTAATTAGTAAACTAGACGTTTTAGTACTTAATCAATTGATAAATTGGGTTGCTAAACAATAGGACAATTAATTGGTACTAATGTTTACATCCGTTCCCAATGGAGATGACCTTATATTTAACTGTGCTAGTAAACGATAAGTACACTTACCTGTTGAATTGGGTCAAGGATTGAATATAGATTTATAAATAAAAAAAAACTCGGTAGTTCTAATTAAAGGCGATTGGTGCTCTCATTGTTAATGGGGGAAGCTATACTAATGTTGTGGCACAAGGAGTAGTACACGCCTTAAAGTTACCAACCTTACAAAATTCATTAGCTGAATGAGAAAGGTAAACTCAAGTCACTGAGCAAGTGATGGTGTCGATCTCCACTGGGGATAGGTACAAGGATGATGTGTTATGTGACATCCTTCTAATGTTTGCTTTACACATACTTCTTGGCCGACCTTGGTTATTTGATTTGAAGGTACTTTATGACGGATACCGAAATACTTACATGTTTCAGAAGGACAGTAAGAAAGTTGTACTCACTCTTATGAGCCCTAAGGAAGTTCAGGAATCATAAGATAAGGCCTTGAAGTTCTTATAGAAGAAATCTTTAGTAATTTCCAGGGCTGAATTTTCTAAGACAATCAAGACGGAAGAACATATCTCCTTGTTGATAAGGAGACTACTTGAGTTGAAAGAAGTAGGAACATTGCTAGCCAATGTGCAAGCTCTGCTCTAAGAATATGCTAAACTATTTCCTGACGAGCTATCTAAGGGATTACCCCTTATAAGAGGTATTGAGCACTGTATTAACCTTTAGCTTGGTACAACTCTACCGAATCAACCTGCTTATAGGCTTAATCTCAAGCAGGCAGTCGAGCTCAAGAAACAAGTTGATGAACCAATTAACCAAGGATATGGTAGGGAAAGCATGAACCCTTGTGCTATATCAGCTATTCTAGTACTAAAGAAGGATATCTCCTAATAGATGTATATAGATAGTCGAGCTATCAACAAAATCACTATCAAATATAGGTATCCAATACCTTGATTAGATGACATGTTGATAGACTATATGGTGCTTACATCTTCTTAAAGGTAGATTTGAAGAGTAGCTACCACCAGATCTGAATGAGACTTGGAGATGAGTAAAAGACAGCTTTCAAAACAAAGGACAGTCTCTTTGAGTGGTTGGTGATGTCTTTCAGACTTACAAATGTGCCAAGCACTTTTATGTGGCTCATGAATCATTTCTTGAGATTATTGATTGGTAAGTGTGTTGTGATTTATTTTAATGACATTTTTGGTATATGGTACATAATTCTTGTGTCATGTCGAGCATTTGAGAGCTAAATGCTTGTTTGGAAACTTAAAGAATCGTATTTTGTTATAATGAAGTTGTACTTCTAAGGTATGTTATGTTCAAGTTGACGATGAAAAAGTTAAAGCTATCCTTGATTGGCTGACACCAACCTGTACAGCATATGTAAGGAGTTTTTATGGTTTAGCTTTGTTCTATAGAAGGTTCATTTAGAGCTTCATTGTTATAGCTGTCCCATTGACCAAGCTGTCCAAGAAGAACTCCGAGTTTAGGTAGTTAGAGAAAGCTCAAAGGAGTTTTGAGGAGATCAAGTCCAAGTTGACTTTTACCCTTATGCTTGTGTTGCCAAACTTTGATAAGGTCTTTGAGTTAAAACGTGACGGCTCAAGAGTGGGCATTGGTGCCATTCTCGTGCAAGAGCGCCGACCTATTGCATACTTCCGTGAGAAACTTGGTGATGCTGCATTAAACTATTTTGCATATGACAAGGAATTCTATGCCTTTATCTGAGCTCTTTATAACTAACAGCATTACTTGCTACCTCAAGAATTCATCATTTATATGGATCATGAATCCCTTAAGCATTTGCAAGGTTAGTAGAAGCTTTCCTAACATCATGCCAAGTAGGTAGAGTTCTTGAAAACTTTTTGCTATGTGATTAAGTACAAGAAAGGAAGTTCTTACACTATAGTTGATGCCTTATCATGTTGGCATGTGCTTGCTACAACCCTACATGGTCGGATATTAGGAATTGGTACCTTACCTAAATAGTATGAACAAGATTCTTACTATGAACCAATAGTGGTCAAATGTAATTATAGAGGAATTGTGGATGAGTTCTACTTGAACAAAGGGTTTTTGATGAAGGAAGGATGTATGTGTATGCCAAACCACTCAATTGGAGAACTACTAGTTCAAAAAGGTCATATCGAAGGCTTGGTTGGTTATTTTGGGGAAAAGAAGACACATGAGTTGTTAAAAGAGCACTTCTATTGGCTAGGGATGATAAAAGATATTCACAAAGTTTTAAAGAGGTATGAAGCATGTAAATCTACAAAAGGTCACAGGGAACCAATAGGGAGTACATTAAGGTTGGGCAAAAAAATCGTGAACCATTAATCGAATCGAATCGAAAATTTAGTTTTTTTACATGTGGTTCAGTTATTGATTGGGTTCAATATTGATGTATTAGTTTAGGTTTGATTTGGCGCAGTCAACCGAGCCAATTTTAGTAAGAAAAAAAAAACCTACGATCCACAAGCCTGTGGCTTATTGTTACTAATAGTCTAATATTGACTTTAAATTGTTACTTTTGACTGTATAAAACACTTTTGTCTTCTCAAACCATAACCCATCCCATTGTGTTGCCTCATTTGTCTTCATAAGTTCTTATCCTCTCTCTACTCTTCAAAACATGAAACACACAACACAACCACAAGACAACTCCACAAGGACCAAGGTGAAGTGATTTCAATCCATTCTCTAAGAACACTATCAGGTTTTACTTCTCACTCTCGGATCTATTCCAGTCCATCTTGTCATTTCTCTTTTGATTCAAATCAAAACTAACTCTTAAATGTTTCATAATTTTTTTTATATGTATTTCAAGTTTTTTGGGTTTATCTATCAATTGTCAAAGTCAAAGAGGGCATTAGTGATTCTGATTTGAGTAAGTGGAGTTACATTTTTCTTGTTGTGTTGTGTACTTCCTTTTTGATATTCAAGATAGCCTTTTTACTTTCACTTTCTGGAACTTGCATTCTAAATTTGTGTAATGATGATTTTTATGTTATTTTTTGAGTTTTGGGTTTATTGATTAAGATTGTGAATAGAACTATTTGATGTTGATTTCATGATTTCGTAATTTCTATTTATTTTTGGATTTTTGGGTTTATTGTTTGGGGAAAGTGTCTTACGTGATGATTCTATTGGGGACAGCAATCTCTTGGGTGGTGTTTAGATTTAGGAGCATGTGGCTGATATGTGATGTGTTTTCACTTTTCTTGAATTCTAGTTTCTTATGTATAATTATGGATCGATGTGTGGGATGTAAAGTTTTATGTTGTTTATAGCCTATAGGTACACCTTTGAAATGAGCTTTCAAATTTTCCTATGAGATTAGTTGTAAATATTGTAAAAGCAAGAAATTTTGTTTTCTTCCTCTTTGAGCCAATAAGGACGGACAAGTTAAACTGGTAAAATGTATTAAATTGTGGCACTATACATATTTATTTTTTTGATCCATTAGTTTCTCAATCTTTGCCGAAGCCCTCAACAAGTCCTCTTAGAAGCATTAGTCCTTCTCGAAATATTTTTTTCTCACCTTTGTTTGAATTCTTACGGTCAACATGAATTTAATATATTTCTCTTTGTTTGATTGGCAATATTGTTTTCCTATAAATTTGGCAGTTAGTACTTTTTACGATTTGGCTCACTCCAGATTATCTTCTCACACACTGACTCGAGTACTCCCTTGTTTGTCTATAAATTTGGTAGCTAATGCTTTCTACAATTTGCTTACTATGTTATGTACTTCCTTTTTGGTATTCAAGATAACCTTTTTACTTTCACTTTCTAGAACTTGCATTCTAGATTTGCTTGATGGTGATTTTTATTTTATTTTTGGAGTTTTAGGTTTATTGAACTATTTGATGTTAATTTCGTGATTTGATGAAATTGTGGAACTATACATATTTATTTGTTTAATCTATTAGTTTCTCAAGCTTTGATCCATTAGTAGGAGATTGCTTTCAAGTATTAGAAGACATTATTTACTTATTTCACATTATTTATTTCGGATGTCTAAACTTAAAGGACAAAGCATGGGTCAACCAGTAGATGATGAGATATAAGAACTTAATATGAATGAAGTGGATAAGGAGAAGCGTAATCTTAATGATGAGGGAACCTAATCTTCCACAAGTAGTTCTCCTACACCTCTTCCATCTGTATCATCCGAGCATAGGAGACAACATTCTAATGTTTGAGAACACATGTCATTAGATCCACCTAATGCGACTGGACTTTGTAGGGCTAGATGTCATTATTGCCATAAAACTTTCAAATATACTGAGGTAAATGGAATAAGTGCCTTGCACACTCATTTAAATAGATGTAAGCAGTTTACTAATAAGAAGGAGTTGGCTATGAGTGAGGGTAAGCAAAAGACTCTTAGTGGTATCCTAGAAAGCAAGCATCTTTCTATAAATATAGATTATAAATTTGATCAAATTTAATGTAGGAAAGTGCTTGCTAAGTTATTCATAGTTGTTGAACTTCCATTTAGACTTGTTAAGCATGAGACTTTCATAGCTTGTTGCAATGTAATACAACCGAGATTTTCAATTTGATCTTATAAGACATTGACTCATGATTGTGTAAAGTTATTTAAAGAGGAAAAGGGGAAGTTGAGGAAATTTTTTTCTACGTTTAGAGGTAAGGTATGCTTAATTATAGACATATGGACATCTAATAAGAATTTATGTTATTTGTGTCTGACATGTCATTATATTAACAATGATTGGAAATTGAAAAAGAAGATTGTAAATTTTTGTCAAATATCTGCCACTTTAGTGAGGCTATAGCAATACTATTTTAACGAATTAGAAGGGTTAGGGTATTGCTAAAGTTTTGATAATAACTGTTGATAATGCAAGTTCTAATGATCTTTACATTCAACATTTAAAAAGAAAATTTTAATCTTAGGATACACTATTATTGAAGGGAGAATTTTTGCATATGTGGTGTTGTGCTCATATTTTAAGTTTGATTGTAAAGGAGGGTTTGAAAGAGTTAGATGATTCAATACTTAGAATCCATTCAGCAGCTAGGTATGTTAGGTCTTCTCCACAAAGATTGGCTAAGTTTAAGAGTTGTGTGGTAGAAGAAAATATTGACAACAAGGCATTATTGTCATTAGACATGGAAACTAGTTGGAACTCCACTTACTTGATGTTAGAGTTAGCTTTAAAATTTCAAAAGGCATTTAAAGCATTGGAAATCAATGATGATAAGTTTATACTAGAACTTGAGAGGGATAAGATGAGGGGGGTTCCTACACGGGAGGATTGGGAATATGCACATGGCATACTACCATTCCTAAAATTATTTTATGATGCCCCTTTGTACATTTCTAAATCTCTTTATGTGACTTGTAACCAATTTGTTGAAAAGATATTGGGTGTTGGGTACCAAATTAATGAGCAATATCAAAATAGTGATCCTTTTGTAAGGATGATGGCTAAATAGATGAAAAAAAAGCATGAAAAGAATTGAGGAAATATCAACAACATCAATATACTGCCTTTTGTTTCTACCATTCTTGATCCTCGTCAAAAGTTATTTTATATTGATTAGATGGTTAAACATGTCTATGATCCTGAAAAGGCAACATAGCTGATGGGTAAAATCAACCTTACACTTTCATCATTCTTTCATAAGTATGAGTTCAATTTAGGGCATAAAGAGGAGATTGCTCAAAGTTGTGTGAAGGAAATACAAATACAAGGGAAAAATGAAGATCATAAGCCATGGAGAAGAGTCTTCACTCGTGAGATAGGAGGGGAAAAAACAGTGCAGAAAAATGAATTAGAAAGGTATACCGAAGAAGACTATGAAGATTTCAATAATAAGGATCTGGATGTGTTGGATTGGTGGGGAAGGTCCTCTTCTAGATTCCTTATTCTTTCCATGATGGCAAAAGATGCTTTGGCTATCCCTTTGTCAATAGTGGCTTCTGAGAGTACTTTTAGCATTGGTGGTCATATGCTTAGTTCTTTTGGAAGTTCTTTGACTCTATATACGGTGGAAGTCCTTATTTGTGCACAATATTAGTTGAAAAATCCAGGTATGGTACTATTTGTAGAGAAAAATCTTCAAGTATTGGAGGCTTTTACCTTAGGTACAAAAAATTTTATTTCATTTATGAAACTATTAACATTATTTTTATTGTATAATCATGGATTACGCTTACTATATATATTTTTCTTATATTATATCTTCAGATGCTGAAGTTGGCAAAATGGTGGAATCTACTATGATACGTATTACACTTAATTGAAGTAAAGTAATTTCTACGAGTTTTTTAAGCTTTAGCTATTTAAGATTTTAAGTTAATTAATTTGTTTATTTATTTGTTTTTTCTTACTTCGGGTTCAAGTTAGAAGATGAGGTTTGAAGATTTCCAAAAACCTAGCTTATTTGTTTGCTAGAGTATCAAATTACTATATTGTTAGATATTTGGAATGTTGTTAAAGGACTATAAGGATAATGAATCTAAAGTTAGAATGCATTTTGTATTGCTTTTGCAATAGGAATAAGTGTCGATGACGCTAAAATTGAGTATATTGAAGTTTAGTTAAGAGAAGGAAGAAGTATGGTTGAATTCATGAGAGGTTGTTTTGAAAAAATTGCAGATCAACAAACAATGCTAAGACACCTAATAATGGTAGCATCCATACTCTAAGTGCTAAAATTTCCTTAGTGGCGTCTGAAACTAGACACCACCTAACTTGGCATCTAAACACTACAACCTAATGCCACCAGCAACTTTTCTTTTCAATTCCTCTCAATCTCTAGACAAGTCTAATATATTTTATTAATCTTTTCCTTAATCTAAGCATTTAACTTATTTAAAAGTGCTTTATAACCTTTAGCGTGGTTCGGTTTCTTAAGTTATTAAACAGTTGATGTCAAGTATAAAGAGAGTTGAGGTTAGACATAGTGTATAAAGTTAAGTTCCTTAGGGTAACTTAATGATTGGGATTTCTTATACTAAACGTTGGGTTATGAAATTCAAGAGTTGTTTTAAAATCGATTGGCCCTTTAGGTATGTGTTTGTCATGTTTATTGGTTGTGCTTATTAAGCTAGAAACGAAAATAAAATTAAAAATAATCTAGCAAACAGCTTATGTATTGCTTATGCATGGCCCGTCCTAAAGGCTAGTGATGGCAAAACCCTATAGGATACCCATTGATCAATATATGGTGGTGTCTCTAGTAGAATTGCATACCATAAGAATCTAGGTAGATTTGGGGTAGTGGGGTTGGAGGTGGTAGTTCTTGCTACTAGTTTATAAAGTTAGGCTCGGGGCAACAGTTCCCAACTTAGAATTATATGATATTACACATACAATATTGAGTGCGAGTGAGGTTATGAATACTCCTATATTGTTTGATGGGCCAAATCTAAGGATAATTAAATTGATTGTCTATAATACCTATTGCATTAAGTGCATGTGACTTGAGAATTGTACTGCATGTACATGTATATATGACATTTACGTACTAAACTTAGGCTCACTTTTGGTCTCTTATACCTACATATATGTATTATTAGTACATTGATTATGATGAGTGAGGCGATATTTATTACTACTATTAGGATGGGGAGAGTGGTGGTATTTGCTATTACTATGATGATGACTAGTAGTAATGGGATTGGAGTTTAATTGATAGAATTGTTGTTAGTTTAGTTGTGGTTGTTTTGGACTTGATCCTTCGATCTCAATTGCCATAGTTAATTTTGTTACAGAGAGAAAATTCAATAGTCTTTATTGAGATTCCCATTATGTTGTCCAATAGACGTACTAGGAGTTAGACTCCGATTTACTTATTAGTTATATTTGTGGTTGAAATGGCTCGTTTATAAGTAAGGGTAAGTAAGTACAAAGTGGATAGGATATGAAGCCTTACTTATACCCGTGTTAACCTTGTAAATACTATTTTTAAAATTTTTGTACTTAGAACCTATCTTCAGGCATCTTAGAACTACCCTATACCCTGTTCCATAATGTACAAGAAGTTAAAGAACATACCTTTTTCTAGTGGTACAGATACATCAATAATTGAGATATTTTTAACATTTTACTAAACTAGGGCTAGTAAAAAAGGAAGAAGGAGATAAAAAATTAGATAGTAAAAGAAGAGCTAGGGTTTTACTATTAAAAAGAAAAAAGAAGAGTAAAAGACTAGACAATAGACATAGGTAATGTGCAGTCCTAGCGTTTCATTATGAGTTAGGTTTTTGTTATTATTTTCTTTAAGGCTAAAAAAAAAATAATAATATTAATTTTTATATTTGTTAATATTATTCAATTAATATTATAGGTGAGATACATGGTACCTTTGAACTTATATCTTCTATACTTTAGAGTATAGATTTTAGGTTGGATACCGAGTATGGCAACTCCATACCTATTCCCTACCTTATTGGAGCAAGTTTTGATTATTATCTATAACCTACCTAGTCAAACAGGTTCGATTAGGTATCTGGTATGACAAGATTACTTGTTCATCCCTACCTACGAGTCATTCATTTTGTTATACGAGTTATTAATATTGCATTTATAGTTACAACTAAAGCAGGTGTTGTTTGGAAACTATAGATTTTTAGTTAAGCCTTTGTGTTTCATTAGTTAATAGTGACACATAGCAATTTATACTAGAATCTCAAGTGTTATACATTATGATATCCATAATTTCATATTGAAAATCAAATATCACTTATAAATGTAAATAAGTTTCAATGAGAAAACAAAAAATAATAATAATACACAGTATAAGAAACTAAGCACCAAGTTACATTTGAGATATTTTATAGATTCAATTATTTAAACGGGTATTAAACAAAAATATTATGCTATGTGTAATTTGATTATGTTCATTGGAGAAATTTGATAGGGGAAATACATGGTAGTTCATATAACATCAACAAATTATTGGATATATCACATCTTGGTATAGCATAAGACATAACACCACACATGTTCACCAGCTTTAATTGGACATGATTTTGATAATAAACCATACTTTGTACATTCAGAGCTCTAAAAGAATTCAGCTTTTGACTATAGAGTGTCAAATATCTACAACATTTACAAATTCAAAAGATCTAAAAGCGATAAACTTCATTTATTAAAACTAAACTTCCTTGTCCTTATTGTATTGTGATTAGTAAGATTTCAATATCTCCAAAAATAGCTGACTCCATTAGTGCTTTCAAAAGTGTATCCTCCACTTGTGATGGTGCTTAGTTCTTACTTCTTAACTTGAGGATAAAACATTTTATTCTCTTAACTTACTGGAAGCTGAATGAAAGTAGATAGATAAATAAAAATACAACTAGAAAGCATAGCACATGCATAACAGTTAATTACATTATGTTATATCACCTATCCAAACAAAAGGAAATGCAACAATTGTATGTTACGCAAATGCAAATAACATGCATTAATACCAATGTGGTTAAGATCATTGGTTAATGTAAATCTATATGCATGAAAACTCAGCTTTTTAATTGAAAACATATCCTAGCAGAATTATAGGTTTTGAAAATCTAACCTTTAGGTCCTTTTTATGTCATGCTATGAATGCATTAACCATATCTCAAATAATCACTAAGCAAGTCAAGCAAGCTTGTCTATTTAACTTTTTAGCCAAACCTTAACTTTACCTTCTTTTTCCTTTTCCATTGCTAATACTTCAGTATCGGATTCACTTATGTAAACACCTTAGGATGTGAGGTTAGTGCCTAAATTGTTATTCAAGTTAGTGCAATTCTAGATAATAACATAACGTTAGAACATGTTTTAGCCAACATTAGATACACAAACTAAAACATCATAGAGCTCATTATATAGTAAGTTCTATCAATACATCATTAGTCATAATAGTCCACAAATAAGAGAAACTCACTCTCTATTGAGTAGATATAGATCTACTCTCTACACACGTATCCACTTACCTGGGCCTACTTACTGTTCCCACGTTACTCATCAACTCAAGGCTCCTCTTTAGCTATCTTACCTAATAATGATAAATAGTACAAAAGTTAACTATAAATCATGTATATACATGTATCTCAGCTTATTAATAACTTACCGGTACTTAGGATTATTCTTTTAGAAAATATTTGTCCCAAACTTTCTCTAGTTTATCTTGGAACTATCCTCTAAATTATCTTCTAAATCAAACTAATTCAAAAATTTCCAAACAAATGCTATCTAACATATATGCTTAATCCTGACTAATTAAGAATCTCAATCTCACTTCTCAATTCAATCTCTAACCCAATTTATAAAAAAGCTATTATACATACCCTCTAATTTTTATTTCGATATATTCTTTTATTCGGTTAGATTACTATATTTACTTATATAATTACCACTTCTCAATCAACTGAAATTAGAACCAATAAAGGACATATCAAATGTAATATTAGCTAGAACTCCCCTTGTTATAGTGTCGACAATACGAATTATCTTATTTATTGTATTTTAGAAAATAAATGTAATGGTGAGAAATTTCTCAATAATTAGTGTATGTACTCAATTAAGCCTACAAAAAATATGTCAAACTCAAGAAATTATACTTATTAAGTTTTGAACATGAAAAGTACTATATTATCATAATATATATTACATCGAAAATACTAGCTTTCACTTGATTTTGCAAAAAATTAGTTAAAAATAAGTATATAATTATATTGATCCCCAATATCATAATATAACATATGCATTAACATTACTAATCACTCGAAATCATTATATTCTGAATTTGATCATAAATTATTTTAAAAATTGATTGTATCTCTTAATTTGAAAATTTATCAACAATAGCCAAGTAAATTATAATAAATAGTAAATGTAGAGATTTTCAAAAATTCTTTTATTACATAATATGAGTGTATTGTACAAAATTTTTCCATTCAAAACAATGACATTCAATATTTTGAAAAATTGTTTTAAAAATTCGTTAGAACAGAGCACTTTTTTGAGCAAGTTCTATAAATCATCATTATTGTAACAAAATAAAATTATTTCATTAAAGTACATACAAAGTAACTCTAAGAAACGATTTTTCATAATTTTCTGAATTAATTTGCTATTTTTAATAATTAAGTGAAAATGGGGTGTAGATTTTGGATTCACTGACAGACAAAACTCCGGCCGCCTAAGTGTGTCGACCCACCTCCTCTCACCTCCAAATTCTTCTTCAAGCCACTTAATGTCAGGTTTTGTGTAACTATAAGACCGCAATCCCCTACTATTTTCCAATATTTTTCCTATTTTTGATAATTTCTTAATTTAGTTTTATTTGAGAGTGTCTTGCTCATCTAAACTTGCTCAAATGACTAAAGTTTAATCTTAAACTTACTTGTATAGTGCTTCCGATCAGTGGAAGGGAAAAAGTAAAAATCTAAGTGTCATGTTATAATTTTATTAGTTGTATTCCAAAGACATTAAGCCTAGTCCTTATTTTGACAACTCACCATGGTGCTTTTTAGTATTGGCAATGCGTGCTACGCCTGATTCCAAATGTTACAAATTGTTTCATACCTTTTTTTTATTTTAATAATTTAATGCATATTTTATCTATTAATCAGTAATTTATATTAATATATGTCCATATTGGATACATAACATGTATATTTTATGATTACATAACTACACTACATGTTATTAAACTCCAAAATATTAGTTTCATAAGTTAAATAATTTATCTTTAAGATCTCGTTATATTTTAGAGATCAAATTTCGAGCTTCCAATAATTATTGAGTGATACCCATAAAATTACATTTTATTAAAATTAAATATTATATATACTTTATTTCGGATAATAAACCTTACTAGAACTCTTCTTTTAACTTTGGTAACCTCATATTGAAGTTTTATTCAATTTAGACGAGTTTCTAAAAGCCCTAAATTGTATCAGGCATCTTAATTCACATCAATTTGAGTAGCTAAGGTCTCACAACGTATTCAATAATATAAAATCCATATTCAATTAGGTATGCCATCATGTTTTATATCTTACTCCATGATTATATATTCTGGAAATTTTAAACAAAAATTTATTTTATAGTTTATAATAGGAGCAATGTTGCTAAAATTACCTTAATTTTAGTAAAAAGTTCAATTTAATAACTAGACTTTCAATTTGTTAAATTTGGCATCTAATTGAAACTTTTCATGTCATTATTATTATCTACATAATCTAATAATCGATAGACACATGTCATTTGCATGTATAATTGGTAATAACATTAACAGAAAAAAGTTTCAATTAATATCGAATTTAACAAGTTAAAAGTTTAATAGTAAATTGAGCTTTTGTTTATAATTTGGTAGTATTTACAACATTGTCCCATCTAATAATCATCTTGAAATCTATCAAATCATGCGATGGTAGATTAGATGATATCCTCTTACACTGAGTTTGGGGTGAGGGAAAGAGAAATGAAGGAATTAGGTGGGGAACAAATGAAAAGAAAAGATTTCAAATTCATTATTTGGTTAGAGGAAAAAAGAAAGGAGGAGGGGAATTTAGAGAGAAAAGTTTTTATGGGTCTTATTTTTTCTCTATTCCCTCTAACATAGTAGAGAAAGAGGAAGGAAAAAGGAAAAAAAATTGAACTTCCTAACATACCGCTCCTTTAATCATCTTTTCTTATTCTCTATTGTAAATATTATTATTTTTAAAGTGCAAATTTGTGATTTACATTACTTCTTATGTTGTCTTTTATGATAATTAATATTTCTTTCAATTTCTTTCCTTCCATTATCTAAATACTTGGATTGAATTTAATACTCTCAAATTCATTCCCTTTATAATCTTTCCTTCGTAACTCATCTCTATATGCCAAACAGAGATATTAAATTTTAGAAGTGAAAGTTCCTGATGTGTCTTTGGGGTAGTACATACGAATAAGCACTACAACAGAAAGAACCAAAAGAAAATAAAAGAGGATTAGCAACTCCAAGCAGCTACTAATCGGATATGACACACCAATTGATTTTACTTGACCTATAATTCGCCAGATATGACTCATCAGTCCAAAATATAGGGTTGCTCTCTATTATTCCTTACTAAAGGGAATAGATAAGAGTTGAGAAAAAGTGAGAACAATAAGGTTGCTTAAGAAGGAAACTAGTAATATTCAATAATGCAATGAGTTGTTGTCTACATAAAATAAATGGGGTTTATATACTAGTCCTACTAGATTACAAAGCATACACGAAAAAGATAAAAAGGTAATTTACAAATAGAGTACATGAAACATACTAAAAAGGTTAAAAAAGATAAGGAATGTTCGGTACACAAAAAGTAAGGAATCCTTCTAGAATGTTGTGCCAGAAGACACGTGTCACATGGTTGGCGATCTAGAATATAATACAATTCGAACGAAGTGAAGAAAAGAGTTAGTAGTCAAGGCTAACCTAATCTAGTTCAAGTTATAGGTCAGTTACTCAAGGATCTTCAAATCCCTTTTAGGTCAGGCATCTCACAGTTAGGATCAGATAAGGTATGACTCTGGTCAGCTCGAGAGCTTGGCTTGGACAAAGGTTGGATGCTGGTTGGCTTAGGAACTACCTAGATCATAATATGAGATCGGTAATATGTACGGTTACTCAAGTGATTGGCATACATGCTCAGAAGGTTAGCGCGTTTGCTTGACAACTCAAAAATGGTGTTGGTACTAATGAGGGCTTAGTATTCAGGTCGATAGTAGTGTAAAAGATGTAGATTAGAATATGACTCCTTGTCCTAACTAGGGTCTCGAGCTACTGTCCTTCATATGAGTCCTTGCAGTCTTCTAACTCGGCTATGTGTGATTAGTCTAAGAAGTTAATTCCTATCACTTCTTGTATAGACTTAGGAAAGAGTTAGTTTTAAACCATAAATTGGCACATAATCAACCTCTCGATTCATCGAACTGGAACTAGCTTGCTTGTGGTATGCCTAAACCAAATAAGTACCTGTCGGTTTAGGTAGGTTTTAGCGGTTCTACGTTCATAACTTGCCTGAGTCGATAGGTTGTGAATTGAATAGCCACTTCAGCCTATTGGAATAAAAATAAATAAATAAAAAGGTAGTAAAAGCAATCGAAAAGAGGAAAAAAAAAGTTTGTTGTAGAAGGCTACTCATTGCACCCTTGATCCAAAGGCAAATTAATTGCCTTGCCTTAAAGAAATCACTTGAAGTGACTAAAGAGTAGATGTGAATGGAGAGAGAGAGAGAGAGAGAGAGAGAGAGAGAGAGAGAGAGAGAGAGAAAAGGGTGTGAGTGGACATGTGAGAAGTCAATGGAAGATAAATTTTGAATTTTTGAAATTTAAAACTTATGAGACTGAAATCAATAAGACGTATAAATTTTGAACATTTGAAATGAATGTGTGAGTGCAGATAAATTTTATACATTAGGAAAGTATAATATAAATTGTGGAATTACTATCTTCTCCTTCATGTTGCACTCTTAAGTTTCAAGATTCACTTATAAATTCATATTATGCTATCATGCTTATTATTCATTACTAAAGAAATGGATTGGTTTTTCCATTCTATATCCCTTAGCAAGAAGGGAGTGAAGGAGATATACGTAGAAGAAATTCTAGAAGACAACGTAATGCCAAGTGTTTGAAATGAGATTATGGAGAAGAAGGAAGTTAAAGAAATTCTAGAAGACAACATACATGGGCACCAATGTAACGTTTTAAGTGAGCCCCTAAAACTAGTTGCCGTGCCTTATTTCGTTTTTTTTTTAATTTAATCTATATTAAGCTCAATCCACTTAATATAAGTTACTTAACATTAAATTAAGGGAAAACGTTTTCCTTTGAAAAAACGTTTAAAAAATTATTTTAAAAAATAATTTAGAGTCGTCAATCAGTAAAATTAGTAAAAAATCAAATTAGAATTTTCAGATAAGAAAACTTTAATTTAGCCACTAGTATACGAATTTTCTAAAAAATTAAATTTTCAAAAAATTTAATAAGAAAATCTTAATTTGGGGGTTTAACCTATTATAACTAAGTCACCATGTAAGAATTAGAAAAAAAAATTAATAGGCCTTTATCTTTATATTTTTTTTGGAAAAATGAGAAAGCCTGCAAAGGATATGAAAATGTATAAAAATGAATTTTTATATTATTTTATTATCACGAAATTTCCCTAAAAAATGAAATGAAAAGAAAAACAAAATAAAACTATTTTATAAATTTTACAGTTGCCTTGAAGGTACTTACATCCCTGTTATTTGGGATCAAACCGACTGTAGTTTTCATTTTTTATAAAAGCTTTAGTGGGTTCATAATTTTTATATATAGAAATAGGCCAAGTTTACATTTTTAGCTTGGTTATTTTTTATTAACAAAAATCCTAACAAGAAACCCTAATTTTTATTGTCTAATTTTGAAAAACTCTAACTAAAAAAAAAAAAAAAAACCAAATTCAAATTTTTATTAAGAGAAACACCTTTCTTATATGACAAAAAAATTTAGAGGAAAAAAATACCCTAACATACCTAAATGTAATTTTTCATTGAAGTATATAATTAATGTGAAAAATATACTTAAATCATGGGAAAAATATCTAAATCACAGAAAAGATGGCTAACTATAGAAAATATATTTAAATCGTGAAAAAAATGTCTTATTTATAGAAAAGATATCTAAATTATGAAAAATATGTCTAACTATAGATAATGCCAATTAAAGAATTTTTTTATTTTATGAAAAATTAACTAAGTGTTAAAAAATAGTTTTTACTAAAAATCCCTAAATGCATAATTTAAAAAAATGCAAATGAAAAATAATGCAATTTTTAGTCAAATCTCTTAAGATACACAATTTAGATGTAATTTTTATCCTAAAGATATGCAATTTTATAAAAAAATGTAACTTTTTGTAAAAATATGCGATTTTTCTAAAATATGTAATTTTTATATAAAATATGCGAAAAACGTGATTCTTAAATGAATATGCAAATTGTGTGGAAAATATGAGAATTATTATAAGGACGGCGAAGGAGCTCAAGTTAATACTTTTCATGCAACTAACTAATTTTTTAAGTAGAGAAAATAATAAAATAAAACTATCACTAAATACTTGCATGAAAAATAAAACAAGTTAGTATTCTTAATTTTAATAATAATAAAAACTAATATATATATATATAAAAGCAAATGATCAATGCTTAAAAAAAAAAACCTGCATAAAAGAAATAACTAGAGTTAGTGTGGGATTTTATAAAAATAAAACAAGAAAGAAAAATACTTTGAAAAAACAAAGGTAATGCAGACACGAATCAGATCTGGGCAAAAGGAAAAGCTTGCGGGTTGGGTTTATCGTGGTCGGGTTAGGTCGTCCTCTTCCTTCAACAGCAAACGACAACCCTTAATTCCGTTGATGGTTTCTAAACGACAAATCAAGAGGGAATTAGCGAACTCATGAGACTCTTATTAACAAAAGTAGTTTTTCATCGATGCCTTGATGATTAGTAGTTACTGGGTGGTATTTGGAGAATGGGGAAGCAGCGGTGGACTTAGCATAGCATGGTAGCGGCTGGTTTGGAGGGGTATGAGGTTGGTTTTATAGGTTTTGGAGTGTGAGGAGTTTGATTTTAGCAGTCGTTTTGGTCAAGGAGTAGCTTTTGGCGGTAGTTTAAAGGAGGGTCGACAACAGGTATGGTGTTACATGAGTCTAGTGTCAAGTTAGGTTTGAGAGTGGGGGTCCTTGTTTACTGTGTTGGTGTTTGTATGTTGTGTGAAGAGGAAAAAGAGGGTAGTCGAACGCAGGAGTGTAACCAAGAGCTTGGTGCGCACGTAGGATGTTAGCTAGTTTGGTTCTATGATAGCTACTGTAGGTTTGCTGTAGATTGGCATTAGGTTTTTACTGGTTTGATTCTAAGTTGGTGACGAGAGGGAGGAGTGCGACCGGAGTCTAGGTTTGGATGTAGTAGACAGTAGTATAATTGGATTCGATTAGGCTTATAGCTATCAAGGAGCTGTGTTCTATGAGTAATACATGATTGCAGGGAAGGTGTGTAGCGCGGCGATTGGGCTATGAGTAGCGTAGTTGTTGTTGGTTTGGCCATTTGGGTTGTTGTTGTATTGACGGTGAGGATTGGATGCATTCATCAGTAGTGTTTGATAAGGCCATGATTGATGTGAAAATGTTGGTAGAAGGTTGGGGCTAAATAGTAGTGAGTTGTTGGTAGGGGTTGTCATGGTTATGAAGATGGGTCAAGAAGTTGGGGTCGAGGATGGTAAAGGGCGGTTGATTTTGAAGCCTCCCTTGAAGATTCATGGACAATTTTGGAACTTAGATATATAGACTTGTAGTGAATTAATTCAAATCGGATTTTTAGCGAATATCAAACCTTAATCTTTGATTTTCTTGATTCATACTTATCAATTTCTAGTGCAAATCTTTGTCCTAAATGAATAATCAAGAAATTTCTTTATGGATTCACAAAAAAAAAAAAAAAATTGATTAAAATAAATAAGATTAACTTATATTTGATAAGAAACTATCACACCCTCTCTTCTACATCACTCACACATGTTTGAATAAGGAAGAAGGTGGTCACTTGTCAAGCACATGACCAAAGCTTAAAAAAAAAAAAAGCACCTTAAGAGAGCATCAAACCTATGATCTTGCACTTCCTTTCCCATGTGCCTACCAACTAAGTTACTAGCTTTTCTCCAAACTTTTATACATTTAAATTAAACTTAACTAATTATCTTTAGGCCCAAATTTAATTTGAACTTTCAGACAAGGCCAACTCATCCTAATTTATTTTAAAATGACCTTAACTTGTTTATATAGCATAAAATATACATGCTAAAGATCTTTCACACCATTTTTAATTTAATAAACCTTGAGTTTTCTTTTTAATTGGTCCAATTAAAATATTTTAAAATTCAAGTTTTGGATTGAATGAACTCAAATATTTTATTGGACCTTCTTAAAATATTTGCTAATAAAGCCTAACTTCTTAAAGACTCAGAATTTATTAAATTATATGTATATTTTGAATTTTACCTAATCTGATCCTAAACAACTTACTAACTTGACTAGACCACTTTTGACACTTTGTATTTTTCTAGTTTTTCAATTTTTTTGGATTTTTTCAATTTTTAATTTTTTATTCTTTTTGTTTTTGTAAACCTAGCCCTAAAAAATCAAAATAAAAGAAACTAAAATAAAAGGGTGGCAAAAATGGATTGTCTACATTAGTAAAGCCAAAACTTTTAGTTAAATATTTTCATAAAATTGTAGATGCAAATAGGATTTCTTAGACGCATTATAACTACTGTGAGTCGAGCTACTTAAGAAAAAAAGGAGAGGGATACAATATCTTAACTAAGCACTTGAAATCGAAGCACCTTGTAGGATACTACTTAAAAAATCTTTGTCCTAAATTATAAAAAAAAAAAAAAAATTGGTTGTTTTCAAAACTAGGGCTATTACTTTTGATGACTCCATGTATCAAAATAGTCAGTTATTTTTCTAGTTGTAGGAAAACCTAATTTGATAACATGTATATATTTTGATTAATTTTGTTTGATACCTATTTCTACGTACCCTTCTATTTAACATATTTGCGTCAAGTTTTTTCATCATTTGTATTTTTTGTATAACATATGTGAATTATATATGGATACTTTACTTTTATATACTTTCAAGTATATATAATGTGACATGTTGTGTAAATACATATTTTAAATTTGGTATACATAATTATGTCTAAAGAGACAATGTCCTAATTGGTACCTAAATTTTGGTCATTTTTTCAATTAACTACCCAAAGTTTTAATATGTCAATTTACCTACTTAGTCAAACTTTGTGATGTCACCGTCAATTCTTAAGTTAATTCAGTTAAGATCTATTGGATTACGTAGCATTTTTCACAAATCTGGTTGTAACACGGTTTTAATTTATTAAAAAAATCTGTTGATGCTGCCTCATTGCCATATGTGTTTTCTTATTTCATTAAAATAACTTAAAAAGAATTTAATTTTCACCTAATATTATAATTTTAAACAATTTAAGTTATTAAAAATAAAGTAAAAAAGAAAATCTTCTCCTTCTTCTTTCTTCAACCTAACCAACCACCTCTATCTCCTTTACTTTCACCCCTTTCTACCCTTACCAACACCCATACAATCTACAAGACTATTAGCAACCATAGCACGAGCATTGAAAGAAATTTATGTCAATCATTTTTTAATACCATAGAGTAGAAAAGAGAGAATCTAGAAGCACATTATACATTAGACGCTAATGGAGGTGGTCTTTTGCTTCCTTAAAATGCCTCAACCATCGTTGAGGCTATTGGATATGTTTAGAGCAACAATCTAGTTGTGGGCAATAGTACAACTTCCACAGTTTGCTTTGATGAAGTAGCACTGCGGTGGTTCTCAAATATCTATAAGAGGTTGATTTAAGGTTTTTTTATTGGATGCAAACTTGATGGAATTGAACCTAAAGTTAGGTTTTTTTTTAGAAAACCGGTTCTATAGAATCTAGTAAGACCTATTTCACTCTTAAAAATTGGTTAGATTGGAATAGTAGTTAGAGAGAAGTTGACATGGGTCTCCACTAAACTTAAGGAGAGAAACTCACATTTTGCTAGCAACCAAGAGGAGATAGGTCTCACTAGGTTTAATCATCTTTCTTAAGATGATTAAGGTTTTTGTTAAGCATGGAGAGGAGAGAGATTTTGCTCACTAAAGGTAAGACAACATTGTTGATGGTAGGGGGCAATGACCAAAGAGAGAGAGAAAAAACTAAATCTTGATTTTTGTTTTTTAATTTTTGAGTGAGGAATATGTATTTACTTATAATAAATGTAATTGGCTAGAGTTAACACTAGCATATACATGCACCCAATGTGCATGCAAAAATTGAAGATAGCCATATAATAGAATTTTGAACATGCTATGATTATTGAATCAAATCATATACACTATTGATGATTTTAAAAAGAAAAAAACCATAAACAACCTGCAAAATGCATATATTAAAAAAAGAAAAAGAAGAAGTAAGAAAATAATACATAAAAAATATGTTCACTCTCGTTAGTTTACTCCATTGAAAAAAAATTCATCATTTGACTATAAAGACGGTTAAAGAAGTTAATTGAGGAATTTTTTACATTTTAAAGAAATATTTATAAAATGTTTTCTAGTTATTAAGTTAGTAAGCTCCTTTTACATCAATTTAATGGTGATTAAATTAATCTATGTACAGGTATTGTTCCTTTGGGTTCGAATCTTACATAAAAAATCATAACGGTGAAAATACAAATCGGTGGAGATAGCTTATTTTAGTCCTAAAACATCCTATTGATTTATTTATTATTTAAACCTTTTCCATTTAATCTATATATTTTTTTTATAATCAATCCATATTCTATATTCCATATTAAATATTTTTCAGTGCACATCTTTTTACAAAAGTACCATAATTACAAATAATGTTTAACATTTTAACAATTATCTATTACTCACTATAATCATAAGTTAAGCATAGTGCCTAACCCATGTGTACATGCTATGGCGCTCAAGTAACAACATCACCAAGTATCATTGTCTTTATCATCTATAACGATCTATTACCACTATATGAAAGATTATACGACTCATCTCTTATTTTATTTTTAATAGATTATGTTTATTGAATTACTAAACTAAAGAAAAGAACGTTGAACAATTTTATTAAAATAATCAACTTTTTATTGAAAAAGAAATAGAACCATTAAAAATATCATCTTTAGGTAAATTTGTTCAAAACCTACAATAAGTTGTAGGTATTATCTTTTACAAAAAGTGTTTAAAACCTCTTAGAAATAGAGCATAATAGGTACCATGTGAATCTCAGATCTTTTTCTCCATGCAATTTTGATCAAAGTCCAGTTATAAAGAAATTCACATAATACATGAATTGTAAACTTGAAATTTGAACTCCTCTAAAGCAAAGGTAAAAGTATGTGTGTATTCACAATTATAAATATGAATATTGTGAACATTTATGTCTGTGTCATATGTATGTCTATTTATTTGTCTATTTACCTTTACATGCACATGTATTATAAGGTTTGATTTTAAGAAAATTGTGTTCGATTCTAAGAAGAGAAAGGAATTAATAACATCTTGATCTATTAAGCTACAAGGAAATTGGGCCTGTCATTCCTTCTAACTTTTGTTGACATATCAAAGAATATAATTATCTAACATCTAAATTTTTTAATAGTATCTTTTGTCATCCAAATTGTGTATATATATATATATATATATATATGTATATAACCAAACGATAGAAGGAATAAATATTATGGGAAAAAATAAGAAAGATTTAGAATTCATTTTAATTCAAAATTTAAAATTTTATGTGGAAATTTGATATTAATGGAAATTTTAATGTGTGATAAATGAATTGATAAATATAATGACATTGTGGATTAATGATTTAAAATTAAAATTATTTATGAAAATCTATATTAATAAGAATTCAAATGTGTTATTAATTACAGATGTAATTTCATAATTTCCATTTTTTCATTGTAAAGGTGGAATTGTGGTAAATGACATTTATAACCTTAGGAAAATAATACCATTATAAAATTACAAATGGTATAAGATATAAAATATAAATATTATAAAGGGGTGACTTGGACAAATAAGAAAATGGCATCAAATGTTTCTTCCTTTCACTTTAATAATGTAGATATTCGATAATAATTAATTTATTTTTAAGTTAATTTATTTAAATTAGAAAATTATACAACAATTAGTTACTTTTGAGAGGATTATATATGTATGTATGTATGTATAAGGATATGCGTTACAATTTTACAGGCTAGTAGTGCTATGTAATGCCTTAGAACCTAAGGGTGCCACAACTCGCCACATGTCCCTACCTGTTAGAAACATGTTAAGGCTCTAAAATTAACTACAATTTCCAAAATCACTTGAAATAACTACTTAGCAAATACAAAACACAAATCTCCAAATACATCAATTCAAATGACTTATAGACAAGTCATTTTGGCTCTAAACATACTAAATAACTACCTTAATCTTTTATAACATACTGAGCTAGCCGCCTCTCACTCCCAACTCGAGGATAGCAATTTCCATACTCATAACTTATTGAATTACCTTACAGTTATAAAAATAAAGGAATGAGCTAAAGTTTAGTATGGGTGCACAAACACATATGAATATCAAGTCCAACCGTTTACATGCATATAATGCAATAATAATAGAATGTAAGTAAACAATAGTTTAATTGTCTTTAATTTAGGCCAGCATACGATATAAGGGTACTCATGACCCCACCACACATTGATCATTATCCACATATATCGGTGGATATAGAAATACGTTTTTTTTTAAGTCCTTTATGCTTAGAGACTGAAGTCTAGAACCTAATATTCTAGGTGCGTTGTCCCATATGAAATTCCACTAGAGAATCCCCACATATGATCAGCAGTTGCTCCTCCAGGGAATTGCCACTGTGAGCTCCTAAAGTGAGCGGGTCAAGCAAAATCAACAAACTAAATTCATTAGGTCAAATATAAATTTAGTTTGGTTTGATTACTAATTCCTGTCAAACACAAGCAACAACCAAACACTACGTATCTAGAATCGCTCCAAAATCGAAAATAAGACTTTAATCTCAAAACCCAAACAAAACTCAGACCTCGACAAGGGAAACTAAACACTACGAATCTAAAAGAAAACAAGCAGCATGTTAACCTTTAAACATTCTAAGACTAAGTCCAACCTAACAGTTATCTATGAACTTATAATTTATCCAATCAAGGTCTCATAAGAAAATCGTTGAATCAAAATAATAATTCCAAAATAGAAATAGAAGATAATACAATTAAATTAAAAAGTTAATATAACTATATAAGATTACTTATTTATAGTAAATCGTAAAGTTTGTTATATATATTTATCTATATATAACATAAAATATAAGTAGACACATGATTCGAGTATCAAATTATATAGATTATCGAATCAATATAGTAAACAAATAATACGTACTTAATCAGAAAATAGTATAATTTGTAGAAACTCGTAAAGAACAACATAATAATAGTTGACATATAAAACGGATATATTATGCATAATATAATATACTATACAAAGATATACATAATACTAATGTGATAAAATAATTAGATCACAAAATTATTGATATCAATAATAAATCATACTAATAATAGAATAGTTTCGTAGTACATCAAATCGACACTAGGGACTTTTATATAAAATATGATCATTAACATAATTTTATAGTTAATTAGATAATAGTGAACTAAGTTAAATACAACAGAAAATAGAAATTGGGCCCTAACATATTTATCTATAACCAATAATTCAAAATATGATAAAATATATTTAACAATAACTTTTATATAAAATAATACTATATAACATAATAATCGAATAATTTAAAAGCAGTAATCGAATACTAACAACATTTAATTTAACACTAACAACGGAAATAATAAATAAAATAATAATATTAAGATATTACACTATGTATACGTTGTCACATATAAAATTGAAACGGCTCGCGAATTTAAATCAAGATGAGCTCACTGAATGGCACAAATAAGAACCTAACATAAACGATAATATAAAATTATAATTCATAAAAGAATATACCTAAGTAATTAATTAATAATATTTATCAAGCTAAATTGGAACGTGGGACATGGAGTTAAATTAGTCCAACCGTACATATACCCAAAGGAACTTTGGACAAGTTGAAAGAGAGCAATTGAGAGTGGAGAGAGAAAAGGGAATAGAGGTGAGAGAGAAGAGGTTAAGACGAGAGAGGGACCAAAGGACAGAGACAAAAGATAGACAGAGGCAAGTGAGAGAGGTCGGGGTAAGGTCAAGGAGTAATAATGAAGGACGAATGAGATTGGATTTTGGGGGGGTGGGGGGTCCAATATGTTAGGGGATTAGAGCGAGGGAGATCGGGTGCCGAGAGAGTGAGGATGATAGGGGGTAAGAGAGAGAATGAATGTCAGGGGTAGGGTTGGGAATGATGATTGAGAGGAAGGGAGGGGCGAGAGAGCGGTAAGGGAAAAGAGTGAGAGAAAGAGGATATAAGGAACAAGAGAGAGTGAGGATGTCTGTAAGAATGTTGAGAGAAAGAGTGTGTGTTAATGATTGAGCTAAGAGAAAGAAAATGAAAGTCGAGAGAGAGAAAGAATTTACGGTTGAAAAAAAAATTGATAAGGTTTAAGGTAAGGTTTTAAGGTAAATTCTAAAAAGGTGGTGTTTAAAAAGAAAATAAGAAATTAATTAAAATAAGCATATATACTGTTTTTAGGATAATAACCTTTTTATAAAAATATTGTAATATAAAGTACTAATAAAATTGCTATAGCCTATATGTAAACTATAAAATTTAATATACTCAATAAATACGTAAAATAGGGATTTTAGAATAATTAAATCAAGACCTTAGTTTTGATTTCTAACAATACTAACTTAAATGATTTTACGATTTAAATAAATTTACTAGGTTAACTAAAGTGTTTCATGCCAACTCATTAATAAAGTTAACTGGGGTAATAACACTAGACAATAAAAAGTCTGATTTGGTAGTAAGTTAAAACTTTAAAATTTTGAGTAATAAATTGAAAAAATTAATAAACTTCATATATCAAATGTGACATTATCCTATGTGTCATCTTAAGGTATTTACTAGTAGAGATTAGGCTTTACAAGTAGTAAGCTTACAAAATAAAATACTGTGAAGGGACGCTGGGGTATTGTTTGGTGTGATTACTTCGATACTTAAGTTAGTAGTATATTATGAAGAGAAGAGGATACTTAAGAGTAATAGGCAAGTTTTAATATGCAAAGTGTAAAGAACTTTATTGTTAGGTAGTGACCTGATATTTATAATGGAGTAGCACCAACAGTTGGAGGGTAGTTAGTGAGAGAGATCTTCTCTAGTAAGTATGGGAGAGTGGACTCATGGTGTCCAACGTATCCCACATATACTGGAGGTGGTTCTTAACTTAGTCTCTTATCTTTATATGTTGTCTTCTAGCCGTTAAAGAGCTTCTTCCTAAGATTTGAGCTCAAGGCAGTGAGCCTTAAGTGATGAGGCACATTAGATCTGAACAAGCTTGAGGGACACATGTCTAAAAATCCCTATCAACACTTGCCCCCCTCGCAGTCTCATTGCCAAGGTGAGGCAAAGAGAAGGGATATATGGGCTTTTTAGGCATGTGTTTGATTTAACTCAAAGGAGCTCAAGTTGGTGTTACTGTGTTGACGTGGTGAAGGTATAGGTTCGAGTTGGCGATGTCCAAGGCGGCGAATATCTAGGTTGATTGTATTTGCGATGGTGAATAGCCGGAGCAAAGATGCCTAAAGTAGGAAGAGTTAAGGTGTTAGCAATTGTCTCGAAGTGAAGTGCTGACAACTTGAGCAAGATGAAGGTTTGGTTGGAATGTCAGAGTAGGATAACTTTGCATTCGATTGAGTTGGTGACTTAAGGAGCCAAGCAGGCTTGGCTGGATGGCACTCGTCATAGACTAAGTAAGCGTGATTACTTAATTGGGGACACTGTGCTTTTAGCATGTCGACCGAATAGAAGTTGGAGGGTCCTGAGGAAGCTTCTTGTAGAAGAAAATTTTTCAAATTATTACCTTAGTGCTCTTGATTTCCATGCATTTAATATAATGTGATAGGTGTCTTGTCATAGTGGACTAACGTGCAACTACATGCATTTTGCCTTTTAAAGGTAGCCATCCAATCAAAACTCACTCCATGTGTCTACCTTGCAACATTCTAAGGGATTTGTACTTATACAAATCCTTATAACCACCTATGTGATTTCCTAAACACTTGGCCTATAAATAGCATAATCACAATGGGAGATCACTTTTTTGCAATCTCTCTATTCCATTGTTGCGAAATTTACTCTTTTGCATCAAACTTCTTTCAAGGACACTTTAAACTTCACTCCTCTTCATCACATTTCATAACTATGTTGACTAACATAGGTAAGGCAGGTTTTGACTTGTTACAACACAACATTTTTTACTTTGAATCAACAAATGGTGATCCCCCCCCCCCCCCCCCCCCCCCCCCCTCTATAGGAAAGGACAAAGTCTTGTCATTGGCACAACTTGATGAGCCCATTAGGATGGTAGTAGAGGTGCTAAATAGGGCCAGGCTTATTAACGCCATCCCAATGGATGTACATACACATACCCCCTTGTCCCCTCCTAGGGATTTGTTTGATGTACTTGGGATGGGCAAGGGGCCTAGTAGCCAGGTGAGTAAGAGTAAACCCTTTACCCTTAGTTGGATTGTAGGTAACTTTGTTGTTGAGGCAATCCCTAAGTGGCAAATATGGTTACCAAGCAGGAATGAACGGGTAGCCCTACTATCAAGGAGGCGCTTTGCGGTGTTTAAGAAATGCCTGGAGTTTAGGTAGTGCCTCCCTCCGAGTCACTTCAAGAAGAGCTCTTCAACTTCTACCAATATAGTCTGGCATAAGTCCTTCCTAATGGGTGGAGGGTATTAAAGGTTTTCTAGGTGCTCTATGAGTACCTTATGATAAAGGCCACTCTTAAGCTACTTAACCACTTTTATATATAGAAAAGCGTGGGGGGTGGGGTTGGTTGTACCTCCAACCCTATCCTGGAAAGAAGCTACTGTGTGGCTTTACAGATTCAATAAAGGGCTAATACGATGAATACGTGGTAGTTGAGCTACCCAAGGAGATAGAATTTTAGATGTGGTGGATTGAGCTAGTTTGGATAGGAGCTCAAAAGGGGCTTGGCTCTAGTACTGTAGAGGCCATACAAGAGATTTAAGCCTTCACGGTCCTTAAACATGGCTAGGAGATAAATGCTGCAGAGGTTATGGGGAGATACTTTCGGTATCCGATCTCCAAGCTCTTTCATAGCATGAAGAAAGCTGCGGTAAAGAAATGGGCCAAAGGTATAGGTTCTATTTTTTTTTTTTTTTGTGAACGCCTTCGTCTGTTGTGCTAGTGTATGGATGCTTCATCAGATGTCTCTATTTGTAAAATGGGGGGGATCTTCCTTGTTTATGTTAATCATGGTGGAGTTAGTGAATGGTAGTAGTTGTTTCATTATTATTATTTTTTTTGCTTTGTTTTTCTTTTTTCTCATTGCTTAGATCAATTTTTGCAAGCAAAAGTTTGGCTACAAGGGTTCCCTGTCCCTCTATGGACAAGCTGATGAGGTACTGGCAAGCGAGGATTAAGGTGTCTAAATTAAGGAATCTAAGCCAAAGGGTAAGGTGCTACCAGTGAATTAGGGGTTGGGAGACTAGCACAGTCCAACCAATGGCTGTTCCTTAAGGGATTGCCTTCAATCTTCGAGACGGAGCCTTTGGGCATGGCTCTTCCTTCCCCTGCCCTCATCCCTACTGCTAAGCCTATTCTTGTGATGGATGAGCCTACTGGTGATGAGGAGTCAAAGATACAGATGCTTACCCCTTCGGGGGGAAGGGAAGAGGAAATAGCCGAGGTTACCGCCCCACCTGAAGTGGTAGGGTAGAAGAAGAAGGTTCCCAAGATAGTTGGGGAAGCTGCGCCTAAGGCTAAGAAGTAGAGGCTTCTGGTGAGGGTGCACTTGAGCTATGCGACTTGGACTGAGTGGTCAACAACTCATCCCTATAAGTGTATAGATGAACTTAGGGACGAGTTATTTTATTTCCTCAATAAGTTCAGATACTTGGGGAATGAGCCGAACTTGTTTAAAGAGGTGCCGTACGTCTTCTAAAATAAAGAGCCACTAAGCCAAGCTCCCGAGTTCAAGATGAACAAGGTTAGGGGAAAGCTCCTGAGGCCAAAGTAGGAAGTCCGAGCAAACGACCTTAAGTTATGGCACCAGACTCTAACTACTTAGCCTCTTTAGGGTCTTACACCCCTAGCAATTGGGCTTTCCTTAAAGAGTTGTCTAGGGTGGGTAGGGGCGATCCCATGGAGATGGCCGGTCATTTGAGCACACTTATGCAGCAAATAAGCTTTCGTCTCTTTAATTTGATGTACTTTGCCCTTGTTATCCAACTAATCTTAGCTTGTGCTTCTTTGCAGTACTACAACTAGGTGCTGCTTCAACTAAGCAAGTATGATGCTGTCCGGAAAGAGGTAAAGAGCTTTTGAGAGGCGTTGTACAGGGTTGAAAAGGACCTGTAAGAGGCAGAGTCTTCTATTAATAAATATTTGGATAAATTAGCCAAAGTTAACTGGAGCCTGTGCCGTTCTTATGTACAAGGATGGTTGAAGGATACAAAGCGAGAGAGAGAAGCTATTGAAAAGGTTACAAAGGGGGCTGGCGACTTGAAGGCTTGGCTCGAGGATGAACTAAGGACCAAAGCTCATCTCTCTCGGAGATTAGATGAGGAGATGGAGGCTAAGGCCTGACTTAAGAGAGAGAATGTTAAGCTAAAGGCATTGGTCACCGGGTTACAGACTGAGCTGACGATGAAGGCCTTCGAGTGTGATAGTATCAAAACCACTTCACTGGAGCTAATCGGTTTGAAGGTGGGATTAGAGCGGCAAGTCTAAGAGTTGCAAGGGAGAGTTTCAAAGATGACAGACATCATCTCCAAAATGGAGAGTGATGAGGTCCTTAGTGTTGTCATTGCAAAGAAGGTTGTGGCCGATTTTCAGACAACGGACAAATGGTTGGATGAGCTAGAAGACCTGTCCACTAATTGCACCCACTACATGAAGAGAAAAGGTGTTCTCCCATTGTCCAAACCTCGACCTGGGCTTCCTAAGTTTTTTAGATTCGCCCACCTTCAGGGAGAAGAGGGAGGCTGAAGCATAGGAGAAGGAGGCCACTTAGGCGGCCGGCGGAGTATAAGGTACCCTTTCTGTTGTTAAGGTGGGGCAAGATGCTTTTACATTCACATTTTCGCCAACAGCTTGGTAGGAGATCACCCCTGAGGCACTACTTAAGGTAATTGAGGTTAGGGTGATCTTCTTGCTAAACTTTGTTAGCAAACTTTAGCCACTACTCCAGCTCAAAGCCAACCTCCCTAGGGGTTAGCGATGGATCAATGCTTTGAGTAGATTCAAGCCTTGCACTTTTCAAAGTTATCGGAGTTAGTTGATCTTAGGTAATAGTTTTGTTTTTCTTCTTGTATTTCAAGTTGGGATGCCAGCCTTAATTTTGTAATTTGTAAGTGATGAATGAAATTTCAATTTATTCATGTCCCCTATTGTGTACTTTGGCTTTGTCCTTTTTTTTGCTTTCATTTTACCTTGTTTGAATGTTTATGTATGGGAGTTCCTTTGTACTAGGGGTGTTTCCCCTTATTGAAGTTACCATAGGGGGGTAGGTTAGTGGCGTTTCAACCTACTCAGTAAGTAGGTGTTCTTCTGTGCATAGGATGTTTTCTCCTACCGAGGTTACCTAAAGGGGTTAAGTAGGTGGCATTTCGACCCAACCAGTAAGTAGGAGTTCTTTTATGCAAAGGGTGTTTCCCTCTGTCGAGGTTACTCGAGGGGGTTAGGTTGGTGGCATTTTGACCTGTTTGGTAAGTGAGAGTTCCTCTACGCAAGGGCTGTTTTCCCTTACCTAGGTTACCTAAGGGGGTCAGGTTGGTGGTGTTTCAACCTGCTCAATAAGTGGGAGTTCCTTTATGTACGGAGTGTTTCCTTTTGCCAAGGTTACTCAAGGTAGTTAGGTCGGTAGCATTCCGACCTGCCTAATAAGTAGATATATTCACCCTTTAGGGGCTAGGATAGTGAGAAGGAGATAATGGTAGATAACAATCGTAAAACATAATTTTTATTCATTATTCAAAAAGAATTTACACAGTAGTATGTTAATCAAAATAAAGCCAAAGGTTATCTGCATTTTATGTGCGTGGGATGAGCTTATCGTCTAGTCCTTCTAGTCTGTATGCTCCACTGTCTAAGTTTTCCCTAACTTTGAGCAGGTCTTCCCAATTGGGGGTTAGCTTACTTTGTCTGTCTTGCAAGCCAGTAGCTTCTAACTTCCAGTAAACCAGGTCACCGAACTTGAATTCCTTATGTCTGACCTTCTGATCATAGTATCGGGTAGCTTGGTGCTGGTATGTAGTTACCTAAGTTGTAGCGAGGTCTTGGATTTCTTTAATAGTATTGACGCTGGCTTGCAATAGAGACTCATTAAGGGTGGCATCGAAGCTTTGGGTCCAAAGGTTAGGGAGTTCAAATTCAATTGGGAGGACAACCTCGAATTCAAATTTTAGGCAAAAGGGTGTTTTGCTTGTAGAACTTTGCTGGGTGGTCCTGTATCTCAACATAATGTTGGGCGGCTCGTTTGCCCAAGCGCCACAGGCTTGTCTACTTGTTTCTTTAAGTTGTTCAAAATGATCTAGTTAGCTGCTTCGACCTGTTCGTTCGACTGGGGGTGGATGATCGACGTGAATTGCGGTATGATATGGTGCTTGGCGAAAAATTCCTTAAATTTGGGGTTGTTAAACAGTCGTCCATTGTCTATGATTAAAGCATAAGGAACCTTAAACTAAGAGAGGATGTTGTTTCTAACGAAAGACTCGACACTTCTCTCCGTGATTTTTGCTACCACTTCGGCTTTGACCCACTTAGTGAAGGAGTTGATGGCAACTATTATGAACTTCCATCCTTTTGAAGCCTTTAGGAGAGCCCCAAGGATGTTGATACCTTATTGTGTGAACGTCTACGAGGTAGTAAGAGGTTGGAGACTGGTGCTAAGTGCATGATTAATCGGGGCATGCTTCTGGAACTACGGTTACTTCTAGGCTTTGGCTTTAGCGTCTTGCCTTTTGGTAGGCCAATAATACTTAAGCCATAGTGCTTAGAGGTAGACGGCTTAGGACTGAATGTAGTTCCTACACACTTCAGCGTGCAATTCTTCCACGATGTGTGGGCCCTTGCCTTTTCGTAGGCATCTGAGTAACAGGAGGCTAATGCCCCTACAGTAGAAGATGCCATCAACCAATTTGTAGTTGGTGGCATAGTATTTGAGCTTCTTCGCCTCTCTTTTGTCTTTTAGGGGTGTACCTTGGTTCAAATAACTCCAAATAGGATCCATCCAGCTCGGTTCTGATGTTGCAATTATCAATTTCAAGGCTTCTGCAGAGATCAGAGTTATACTCTTCTCTGGTAGGTACTCTATGAAGATCTTCTTATCCTTCACCTTCGGTTTCTATATCCTTGTGGAGACGAGTTTAGATAGCCAACTTGCTACCGAATTCTCAAGTCGAAGGATCTTTGTGATGCTCTATGAAGGGAATTTAGCTAGAAGTCTCTTCACCTTCTTTAGGTACCTTACTATCGTATCGTCCCTAGCCTCATAATCGCCTTGGACTTACTTGACGACTAGCATAGAGTTCGAGAAGACCTATCCTTATAAGTGTTTGACACCGATCTCTTTGGGCAATTTGAGATCGGCAATAAGGGCTTTGTATTTGGATTCATTGTTGTTAGCATTATACTCGAACTTCAGGGCATAGTAGAGCATGACCTTGTGTGGGCTTGTCTAAACGAGACCTACACCTCTACCCCCTAAGGTAGTTGATCCATCAATGTAGAGAGTCCATACCAGTTTGTCATCGCCTAGGGGTACTTCCTTTTCTCTTGTGTAATCTACCACGAAGTCGACTAACACCTATGCCTTGTAGACCATTTTGTGGTTGGTATTAGATTCTGTATGCACTTAGCTCCATTGCATACTTCATCATCCGTCTAGATACATTGACCTTCTACAACATTGTGTGTAACGGTTGATCTATGAGTACGATGATTTGGTGCACCCGGAAGTAAGGCCTTAGTCGACGTGATGGGATAAAGAGGGCTAGGGCAAACTTTTTTGCTCGGGTATACTTGACATCAAGCCTATAGAGTATATGACTGACGTAGTATATGGGCTTGTATTCTTTTCCATTTACTATGACCAGCATAGAGGAGAGCTCTTGGTTACTCACTGCCTGGTACAAGAATAGGTCCTCTCTATGGACAGGCTTGGAAAGGAATGGTGGCTGCGTAAAGAAGTCTTGAAGCTACCTGAAGGCGGCGGCAGGGTACTTTGAGGTTCATTCAATACCCTTTAGATTTTTCAAGATTTTAAAAAACTCAATGCATTTGTCTACGCTTTTTGAGACGAACTTGCTTAACGTAACCACCATGCCAGTGAGCTTATGCACATCTCAAACTATGGTTAGGGGCTTCATCCCCCTAATAGGGCTTATCTTCTCGAGGTTGGCCTTAATGCCTCGTTGGGTGATTAGGAAGCTTAGGAATTTCCCAGAGCTAACCCCAAAGACTCATTTTTAGGGGTTCAACTTCATATCATGTGTCTGCATTTGGTCAAAGGCTTCCTGGAAGTCCTTGACATGATTGCTTGACTTTATGCTCTTGACAATCATGTCGTTGACATATACCTCTATATTGCGCCCAATCTAAGGCTTAAACAATTTCGTTACCATTCGTTGGTACGTAACCTTGGCATTTTTTAAGCTGAACGGTATCATTGTGTAACAGTATGTGCTATAGTCTGTGACGAAGGAGGTATGGACCTCATCCTTCGAGTTTATTTTAATTTGGTTGTACATCGGGAAGGCATCTATGAAGCTTAAAGGGCATGTCCTAAGGTGGAATTCATGGGCTGATTGATTCTTAGGAGAAGGAAGCAATCTTTCGGGTAGGCTTGGTTGAGGTCGGTGTAATCGACACACATACACCACTTCATTGTCTTCTTCTTGATTAGCACCATGTTTGCTAGCCAAATTGAGTATTTCTCCTTCCTTACGAAGCTGACCTTGAGTAGCTTCTACGTTTTTTCCTCACTTGCAACCTGCCTCTCCGGAGTGAAGTGTCTCTTCTTTTGCTTGATAAGTTATACGGTGGAGTCAATGTTGAGGTTATGGGTTGCCAGGTCGGGCGAGATTTCAAGGATATCTAATACCGATCAAGTGAGCCCATCTGAGTTAGCCCACAGGAGAGTAATAATTTTGTCCTTCACTTCCAGGGGAGTTTCGATCTTGACCTTCATAGTCTAGTTAGGAGAGGGACTAGTTTGGATGTCTTTGATTTTTTCACCCGGCTCTCCCTTATTCGCCGACTTCTCCCATGGGCCAAACTCCAGGGCGAAGAGTTCGTTACCTTTGGCAGCTCTAACATATAGCTCTCGTGAGAGCTTCTGATTACACCTACATATTCTCACCTTGGTTGGGATAAGGGGTTTTGCCTTCAGGTGAAGGGAAGATGTGATAACCCCAAACGCATTTAGACTTGGTCTTCCCAAGAGAATGTTGTAGGAGGAAGGGTAGTATATCACGACGAACTTCACCGATTGTCATCGCCAAGCTCCATGTTTAGAGTGATGATCCCCTTGGCTCAAACAATGCTTTTATTGAAGCTGATCAAGTTGTGGTGGTACGACTTCATCTTTGCCAATGGCTTCTTTCACATCTTCTCATATGTGTGGAGGACGAGGATATTAGTGGAGTCGCTAATGTCCACCATAATTTCTAGGACCTCAAAATTCATGATCCTCACCCTTATGACTAAGGCATCTTAATGAGGGGTATTTACCCCCTTCATATCTTTGTTAGAGAAGGAGATAGAACTGTCTAGCTTTTGTCTCTTCTCCCTTACTGCCAACACCTCGGACGAGGAGTTAACCGAAGTACTGGTACTCAACTAGCTCTCAGAGTGTGACCCCCCAACTATTATTGGATGACACCATTGGGGGTGCAATCATTGCAGTGATCAACATTTTGTTATGCTCTAGTACCCTTAGTCCACCACCATTAGGGTGCTCTATCCTTATCGTCATTGAAATGGTCATCCTTCCTAGGTTAGGCTACATACTCATTAAAGAAGCCCCGCTGAATGGTATATTTGATTGTGTTCTTTAGTTGGAAGCATTCGTCAGTGGTATGGCTGTGGTTATCGTGGAACTAGCAATATTTATTCGAGTTCCGACTTCAAGGGTTTCCCTTCATTTTGAGGGTCTTTACAGTAGGTTCCTGTGCTTAATCTTGGAATAGACTCGGGCTATGAGTCTATTTAGGGGAGTATATTGCGTATAAATAGGAGGGGGGAGTCGGTTTCGTTCGGCTTGGCTCTTCTTCTTTCTCTAACCCTCTTGCTCTAATTTGTCTGGCACCCTTCCGCCAAGGTGATCCTTTACAAACAATTTTTCCTTATCCCACTTGACCTCTGTCGGTTGCCATCACGTTTGGCATGAATTTTGTCCTCCTGGTTGATCTACTTCTAAGCCTTATTTCAGAAGTCGGCCAAGGTCTTTGGTTTGCTCTTTGCAAGTGATTGGAAGAAGTCTCCTGAAGGTCAGATGTTGAGTTGAGTGGCATGGACAGCGGCTTCCTCATCCAGTTGAGGGATCTCGACCACGACATTGTTGAATCAAGCCACATAGTTGTACAGAGATTCACTTTTGCTTTGCCTTATCAGGTATAAGGACAATGTATCATTGGATGGGGGCTTGCTAGCCCTGAAATAGAGGTTGAATTTTCGCGTTAGCTCATCAAAGGAGTTGATGGAGTTTTCGGGCATGTGGTTGAATTACGTTCGAGCTACTTTTCTCAAGTTGCTTAGGAAAGGCTTGCACATTATAGTGTCCTTATGACCATGAAAGTTCATGAGGGTACAGAAGTGAAGGAGGTGGTTGTCAGGATCTCCTGTATCGTTATATTGGTCTAGGGATAGAAGTTTGCTATTAGGGGATAATACTTTATCTTAGGTGCCCCTGGTGAACGGGGTCTTGTTGTTAGCGATCAACCTAGCGTCGCTAATAGCCTTGCTCCCATATTGTTTGGAGAGCCTCATTACAATTGCACGGAGCTCATTGAGGTCAACATCATCTACCAAATGAGCTTAGGGTGCTACGAAGTGTGCTGGTACTCCTTGGGAGCTGACTACTTGCTGGTTTCCAGCTAGGGCTTTACCACGGGTGCCCATAGACCTAGTTGGCTGTTATTGCACTGAGGGATTAAGTTGTTGATCTTTGCCATTTCACGGCAGCTACTATTGGTGGTTGTTTTGCCTAGTGTAGGCATTGGAGCCTCTGAGGGGGTAAGTTTATGTGCTGTACTTCTTAGCTTTCTCAAGGCGAACGCAAAGCAGCCTGTTTTGAGCAACAAATTCCTTAGTCCGGCGTTCCTAGTGCTCCTCTAACGTTGCTCTTTGGAGGGGTTAGTTCTTCGCAGGTTGGTTATTCACTAATTGATGGTTTTCCTCTTTACCGTGGTGAGGCATAATGTCCAAGAATTGCATATGGGGAATGTGTTTAGTATGTTTAGGGTTTTTTGTATAAGAATTTAGCTTCTCACAAATGGTACCAAATGTCGTCTCAAGGTTTTTGCTGGTAGAGATTGGGTTTTGTGCATGGTAAGCCTACAAAATAGAACATTGTAAGGGAACGCCAAGTGGTTGTTCGACATGACCATTTTGATGCTTAAGTCAATAGTGTATTAAAAAGAGTAGGGAATACTTAAGAGTAATAGGTAAGCTTTAATACGCAAAGTGTAGAGAGTTTCATTGTTAGGTGGTGATCTAGTATTTATAGTAAAATGGTATCGATAGTTGGAGAGCAATAGTAGAGGAGATTTTCTCCTCTAAGTATAGGAGAATTAGCTCGTGGTGTCTTACGTATCCTACATATTAGATGTGGTTATTGACTTAGTGTTTTATTCTTATCTATTGTTTTCTAGCCATTAAAGAGCTTTTTGAGCTTAGTTAAATTGGGCCTAAAACTTGAGCCCATAGCGGCGAGCTCTAAGTGATAAGGTGTATTAAATTTGAACGGGCCTAAAGATTTTATGTCTAAAGATTTTTGTCAACACTATGTATAAAAATATTATTAAAAAAAATTAATAAGATTATTTGAGATTGGGTTCATCGACTGGAATACTGGGGGAAAAAAAATACTGGAAATCCAGTCCACGACTCCAAAAATTATAGGTCTTTTGAACTGGCCCTAAGTGGGCTGATTGCGGCTCAACATTGTTGAGTCATAGTACGTTGGTTTCGAGCCAGTTGAAATCCATCTCAAGTTATCCCGTGCATATGTCACGAATGGATTTTGTCACTCAATCTCATGCGGCACTTAGCGTTCCTGACCATATTAAGAAAGGCTAAATTAACCTATAACACACTCACAACGTTTAGAGAGAGAAAGTAGAGAAAGAAACTCTGAAAGTATGTTGTATTCACTCAAATGAATTGTGTATTACATCTGGGGGAAACACCCCTATATATACAGAAATCCTTTACAATTTAATGGTTAAGATCAATTCGATTTAACGGTTACAATTGACTCTCAACTACTATATTCACCTACCCCACCTACTATTATACAAGATTCTGGACTTCTTTGGAATCTTCTAGAGTTTTTCACCTTCTAGAGTTTTTCATCTTCTAGAAGCTTTTAGGGGCTTGGGCTTTAGTCTTGGGCTTTAGGAACCTCCTGGGGATGGCCCATTTTGGGAGGTTCGTAATGGCCCATTTTGAGAGGTCCGTAACATTCTCCCCTACTCAATCTGGCGACGCCCTCGTCGCTCCTTCATCATGGAACTTTTGAATCTTGTCTTTGAATTGCCATAGTGCTTCGGTTGGTTCCTAACTGGCCTCACTCTTTGGTCTTCCCTTCCATATTACCATATACTCGTATCTGGGAATCTGTCTACATCTCTTCACGTGTCTATCGACTATGATCCCTTTAACTTCCTTATCAAATGAATTCCATACTCCTGTTGGGGCCCTTTATGATATAGCTCTTATAGGGTCTTCCTCATCCTTGTGAAATGGTTTTAGCATGCTCACGTGGAAAACAGGGTGGAATTTTAGCTTGGATGGAAGTTCCAATTTGTAAGACACTTGCCCCACTCGTTTCATAATTGGGAATGGACCCTCGTAACGCCTCATTAGACCTTTATGCAGTTGTCCCTTCGTACGTTATATCAAATGTAACTTAACAAGCACTTGGTCACCTACTTAATATTCCATCGGCTTTCGCTTTTTGTCTACAACTTTCTTCATTCTCTTGATAGCTCGGTTTAAGTATGTCCAAACTAAGTTGTGATTTTCTTGCCATTCCCTTGCAAATTTATATGTAGGAGGGCTGGACCACATATATCCCATTATCACTGTATGAGGAGTTAAGGGTTGCCTTCTCAGGACGATCTCGAAAGGACTCCGTCTGATGGACTCATTCTTCTATAGGTTGAATGAGAACTGCGCCACATCTAATAACTTAGTCCAATTGCGCTGGTTAGCTCCTATAAAATGCCTTAAGTATAATTCTACTAAAGCATTTACTCGCTCCGTCTGACCATCCGTTTGTGGATGTAAACTAGTTGAAAAGTTCAACTTGGATCCTAGAAGTTTGAACAATTTTGTCGAAAATTTCCTTGTGAATTGCCCATCTCGATCACTCACAATGTTTCTTGGCAAGCCCCAATACTTTACTATATGTCTCAGAAACAATCGAGCAGCTTCATCTGCTGGGTACTCCTTTGTTGCTGGAACAAAAGTTGCATATTTTGAGAACTTGTCTACCACAACCATGATTGTACCCTACCCTTCCAATCGGGGCAAACTTACAATGAAGTCCATTGGAACACTCTCCCATGGCCGTTCAGGAATGGGAAGAGGCTCTAGTAATCCTGGAGTTGCCTTGTGTTCAACTTTGTTTTGTTAGCACACGAAACAAGTTCGGACATAGCTCTCAACATCTTCCTTCATGTGTGGTCAAAAATACTTTTCTTCCACTAAGGCTTAAGTACGGTGTGTTTCTGGATGACCTGCCCATTTAGAATCATGACATTCTCTAAATATCTCCCTTCTTAGGTTCAAGGATTGAGGCACATAAATTCGTTGTCCTTTTGTATATATTAGTCCATTCTCTTGCCAAAATCTCCTTGTTTTCCCTCTTGACATTGGATCAATAGAGCTTTAGCTTGTTTATCATTCTCCATCTCCTCTTGAATTCTATCAACGAAGTTGCTTTCAGGTTTGCTGATGGCCGCTAACCCAACCCTTCGGCTCAAAGCATCTGCCACAACGTTAGTCTTACCTAACTTATGTTCAAGGTCAAAATCAAATTTTGCTAGGAAAATCTGCTATCGGGCTTGCTTAGGAGAGAGCTTCTTTTGAGTCTGAAAATAGCTAGTGGCCATATTGTCAGTTTTGACCACAAACTTCTTCCTTAACAAGTAGTGCCTCCATACCCGAAGACAGTATACTATCGCTGTCATCTCCTTTTCATGTATTGGATATTACTTCTCTGTATCATTTAACTTCCGACTTTTAAATGCCACAGGGTATCTTTCTTGCATTAAAACTCCTCCAATAGCAAAATTACTAGCATTTGTACATACTTAAAAGGGTTTGCCAAAGTTGGGAAGGAGAAGGACCGGCTCCTTAGTGATTGCCATCTTCAAGGTCTTGAGTGTCTGTCGTCTATCTATATTCCAAATCCACGGGGTATTCTTTTTGAGTAAGTCTGTTAATGAGCTCGCTATCCTCGAATAGCCTTTAATGAATCTTCTATAGTAATTCACTAAGTTAAGGAAGGATCTAAGCTTAGTAGGCTTAGTGGGTTCCTTCCAATCCCAGATGGCCCGCACCCTTCCTTCGTCCATTCTAATCTTTTCTCTCCCTACTATGTGACTAAGGAATGTTACCTCTTCTTGTGCAAAAGCACATTTCTCTAGTTTCACATATAGATCATTCCTTCTCAAAGCTAAGAATACCCGGCGAAGGTGCTCTATATGTTCCTCCAATGTCTTACTATAAATCATAATGTCATCCAAGTATACTACTACAAATTGATCAAGAAAAGGGGCCAAAACACGATTCATAAGTGTATAGAAAGTAGTCGGGGCATTGGTAAGGCTGAACGGCATGACCAGGAATTCAAAAGCACCATACCTTATAACACAAGTGGTCTTGGGTTCGTCTCCTTCTACAATCCTCACTTGGTGATATCCCGACTATAAATCTAATTTAGAGAAGTATCTAGCTTCTCCCAACCTGTTGAATAGGTCCGATACCAGTGGAATGGGATACTTATTCTTTATAGTGACCTTATTTAGGGCTCGATAATCAATACACATTCGGAGTGATCCATCTTATTTCTTCTGAAAGAGCACAGGAGCTCCAAAAGGTACCTTTGAAGGTCTAATGAACCTGCTTCTAGTAATTTCTTCAATTGTTGCCTTAACTCTTCTAATTCTGGAGGTGACATCTTGTATGGGACGGTGGCTTGGCTCCAGGTTCCAATTCTATCACATGGTCTACCTCTCTTCTTGGTGGTAGCTTCTTGGGCAAGATTGGCGGCATTATATTCCTAAATTCTTCAATATCTCCCCTCCTCGAGGTGAAACTCTTTCTTGGCTAATAGTCTCTTCCCTGACTTTTAAGGCAACCAAATAAGTGACTTCATTCTTCTTGAGTCCCTTTTCCAATTGCATAGCCAATAGGAATTTGGTGGCTTGGCCTACCTTCCTTGTGACAAGGACTACACATTATGAGTTGTGATCAAGTACACAAATGCAGTTAGCTCGCGGTATAATAAGTGCATCAATGCGATCTAGGAAATCCATCCCAATCACAAACTCAAAATCATCAATTGGCATTACTTCAACCGTCTCCTTTCCCTGCCAACCCCTAATATGGAGCTCTATCCCCTTAGCTACTCCCATAGTAGGAACTTCTTTTGAGTTAATTGTTTTGAGCCATGTTTTGGTCTCCTTTACTTTTAGCCTTAACCTCTTTGCTGCCATATCAGAAATGAAAAGATGAGATGCCTTTATGTCTACGAGGGCATTAAGTTTCTTACCTGCTACTAATACTTCAGTATACATCAATCCTTTTCTTTCGTTAACTTGAGACTTTATGATACTGAGTAGACAAACTGACCCTAACTAAGCCTCATCTCCATCATTTGAGCTTTCACCTACTACTAGTGCTCCCAATCTCTCTTTCTTTGGATACTCCTTGGCATAATGGGGACCATTACAGAAATAACATTTCAATTTACGGGGTTTCTATCTTTCCCCGTCCCTTCCTTCACGAGTTCTACCTTGATCGTTATCTCTTTCTTCTTCTTTGGTTTTCCCTTTGGAAGAACTCCCACTCTTCTCCCTTTTAGCTCCCCCTTTCCATCTTCCCCCTGTAATCTTAGGATCTGTCTTCCGAAATTCCATTAGGCCTTCAACAACTGCTATAGCCTTGGAAATGTCTTTCACTCCCCTTCGCTCCAGTTCTAATTTAGCCCAGGGCTTTAAGCCATCCACAAACATTACCAAAGCATCTTCTTAAAATTCTTTTACATATTGCTTTATGTCACCCTTATGGGTTATGTGACGCAATTTCACTTTTGCTTCCTTAGCAACGTTTTGAGGGGATAATTGACTATTCAGATCTTGTACAAAGCTATCCCATGTGTTGATATCAGCTGCCCTCCTACGCCACCATACTATAGCAGAGTCTTTCAGATACATGGCAGCAGTACGTACCTTTCCAACATCATCTAAGATTCCTATAGCGTTAAAGTATTGTTCCACTCCCCATAAGAAGTTGTTTACTTCCCGTGCGGACAACGTTCTGTTAAAATGCTCTGGCTTTAGAACATCGACCCTATGGCCTATCTGGATGGTCACTCCATTTGCAACAGCAATCCGACAAGCCGTTAATTGCGTCTTGAGATCTTTAATCTCCTGACGCATGGCTACTACTACTGCATCAATTTTAGCTTCATAAGGCTCTTCCTTTGTTTCTAAAGCTGTGACTCGGGCTTGGAGAGCATTACCTTTCTCTTTAATAACATTTCCATGTTACCTAAGCTCTTCTATTACTTAATTTAGTGCTCCTTGCAATTCGCCTCGGAGTTCTTCCTCTATTTTCTCAAGATTGCCTTGAGACTTATCAAATTGTTCCTTGACCTCAACAATGCTCAACTCTACCTTATTCATCCTATTAAGGAGGGAGTTCAGCAAGTTTCGAGACCTGACCCTTTGCTTGATAACATGGCGATCATTATGGTTGGCTAACTTATCGACTATTGAAGTGTTGTTGTCTCCTCCAGATGATATTTTCTCTATAAGTAGTCCCTTTTGCAGGTTCTGATACCACTTGTTACGGGTGGATTCTGTTACTCGATACGGTACAACACTTAGCGTTATTGACTACACCAAGGAAGGTTAAGTCAGCCTATAACACACTTACAATATTTAGAGAGAGAAGTAAAGAGAGAAACTCTGAAGGTATGTTGTATTTACTTAAATAAATTATATATACTTAAATAAATTATATATTACATCTAGGGGAAACACCCCTATATATACAAAAAGCTTTTACAATTTAATGGTTAAGATCAATTCGATCTAACAGTTACAATTGACTCCAACTACCATATTCACTTATCTTATTTACTATTATACAAGATTCTAAATTTTTTTAAAACATTCTAAAGTTTTTCATTTTTTAAAAGCTTTTAAGGACTTGCGCTTTAGTTTTAAACTTTACAAAGCCATTTTAGGAGATCCATAAAACACATACACACCCAAGCTGTCTTTCGCTACCGCGACGTTCAAAATTTACTAGTAGCTTGATTTTTCCCAAAAAAAAAAACCCAGTGCGAGTCTTCGGCCGCCAAAAGACCATTGCCTTTTGCTTTCCCGCAGTGGCAAGTTCAATTTCCATGGGGTTACAACCTCCACGTAGCTCCTCCTACAAACTTTCATTTCCTTCTCTCTCTCTCTCTTTCCCCAGCCAACCCCACCCCCCCTCTCTCGCTACTTCCTTTCCCTATATCTATATACACATTTTCTCTCTCCGCAATCACGTATCATTATGCCAACTCATATGGCTTCTTTCAAGGACCTGAGCAGGCTCCTCAACGGCCTATCTCTCATCGCCAAAGAGATCGCCAACCGCTCTCCAATCGTTGATTCCACCAAAAAAGGCGATGTCCAGTCTCTAATTCAATCCATCGCTAAGAACACTCTCGTCTCCGTAACTAACTTGTCCGGACTCACCAAAGGCAGTAGGAGGACTATTAACCCAGGGTCTGCTAACCCTACGGTTCGGGAATCTGTTGTTTACTTCGATCACGATGAGATCTCTCAATCTAAGCAGAAACAGGAAGTTAGTTCAGTTAATTGTGATTCTGTTACCGGCGATTCAGTTAAGGCCGTTGAAATTGAAACCGAAAGCAATAGTAGTTATAATTCTGCTACGAGTGGACATGATGCTGTAGAAACTGAAAGGAAGGAGAGTATTGTGGAGAGTGTGGGAAATGTTGCGAAGGTCGTAGAAGGAGAGGGAGAGGTAGTGCGGCCGCAGGTGGAGCAGGTAGCGGCTGCTACCGTTACGGAGATTAATAGGCGTAAGCCCAGGGAGAGGAGAGTTCCGTCAACTCCTTTTTCAAGAGCGATAGGGTAAGTACTAAATAATGGACATGGAATTGCTATTTGGGTTGGAATCGAATTCATTGTGGGATTGGTTAGATTAGGTTCAATTTGCATCATGACATGTTAATTATGTTGGTGTTATTTGTGGAATTATGCCCTTTTCTGGAGCAAACATGGCATTATTTGTGTTTCTGAGCTTCATTTTCCTGCAATGTGAGAGAGATGTTTACTTTATCAAGCTTCGGTTCATTTATTATTTCTCATGTCATATGCTATCGGCTGTTTAATAATGTGCATTTTGTGAATTACTAGTGCAATTGATGCAAAATGTGTGTATCATTTCAAACCTAGTGATGTTGGTAATTGTTCATTTTTGTTGTGTTTGCAGTGAATGGCTGTGTAAATTACATTTGTAAATAACAACAGTGGTTAATCTCTCAAAAGGACTGTGCAGTGTACTTTATTGGCTGGGTTATAGAGGCTACTGACTAGAACAAACTACATTTGTCACAAACAACCATTTGTTCAGCCAAGTAGTAAAGAGTTTTCCCTAAAGTCAAAAGATTTATCCAGCTAAACATATTATTTGACTGGTAGTAATGCAAAATGGATCTTATTTAGATGTCAAGAAGCAGCAAATCTTTTGTTTTAATTGAAGTGAACATGATGTATTGAGCTTGCTCTTGGGTTCTGCATGTTGCTCTACTAGATTACGAGTACATTTCTGTGTAGGTGTGATTATGGACATTTCTATATGGTTTTAGATTTAACAAGGTTAGACTATAAATCAATAGATTCTTTCCTTATGCCATTTTAAAAATTATTTTTCTTTTCTATTCTCTTTTTGGATTTCCATTATTTAGGACATTATGTGGAGCTTGTGAAATGTTGGGTGGATTGTGTATTGAAATTAGATGGCAGTTGAAAGTTGTTTTATAAAGTTTATGAGAAGACTCTGATGTTAATGCTTTTGATTGATTAGGTTTGCTGGTCTAGGTGCTGGTCTTGCATGGGGGACCTTACAGGAATCAGCCAAAAGGCTTGTTTATGGAGCACCAAAAGGACAGCAAACACAGTCTGCTCTTTCTCCGTTCTTAAATGAAAAAAATGCAGAACGTTTAGCTCTTGCACTATGTAGAATGCGTGGAGCTGCACTCAAGATAGGGCAAATGCTTAGCATACAGGATGAATCTCTTGTGCCTGCCCCGGTATGTAGTTCCTTAGCTTAAAAAGTTTGCATTATGTAAATGCTCTTTGATAAGGAAATGGGTATAAATGCATTCACTCTGCCATTTGTCAAACGAACTCTTGCACTTGTGAATTGCAACATCCATTATATATATTTTCATTTCTTTGTGTATCTTTCTTGTCTTGTATCGCTTCTCTTGCATCATGCATGCATATATTTTTTTGGCAAACCATGCTTTTAATAAATCAGATGATGTTATGTGCAAAGGATTAGAGCGTTGTCCATAATGTGCTGAGATTCAAACTTATATGGATATGGAAGATCATAGGTTGATCTGGGGTTGTGTCTATATATATATATATATGGTTAATTACAAAAATCATAGCTGCATTTTCACCTTTTCTCACTTTGCATATTTGTGTTTTCCTCCACTATGAAAACTTTAGGTAGACATTGAAAATAGGTATGTGGATTCTTGTGGAGCAAAATAGTCCCAGAAACCTTCTGTCTCTCATTTCTTGAGTTCTAACAATTTTATTTTTGGCTGCATATGTGTCTCACTTACCTATTTTTTACATAACTAAATGCAAGAGTGTAAAGGAGAAAGGATTGAGAATAAAGATATGCCTTTAGTAATTAGCTCTGTAAAAAATATATAAATTTGTACGAGTATTGTTAAAGGCAGAAGCTGCATATCTTGTCTTCATCACCTTTATCAGATCCTGGAGCCTGAATTTATTCAGAAATGTTTAGTATATTGGCAATTTTTGTTTTATAGATCTTGGCTGCCCTGGATATTGTTCGACAAGGAGCAGATGTGATGCCAAGGAAGCAGCTTAATCAAGTCTTGGATGCCGAATTAGGTCCGAACTGGCAGTCTAAGTTGAGAAGCTTTGATTATGAGCCAATGGCTGCTGCAAGCATAGGGCAGGTTTTGCATTTAAGCTATGTTGATGAAGATAGGCATGTCTTTATTTATTTCATGGAGGTTAATTTGTAATTAACTTAATGATCTTTCATAATTTACTAAAGTTGTTTAAGATGCTTCATTTTGTTAATGAAAATGCCTCTTTTCAAATAATTGAGTCTCATTCTCTTGCATTTTGTCATCATATTTCTCCTGGGAAACTATTCCAAGGAACAAGCATCTGCAAAAGACTGAGACATTTTGGTTATAATGAATAAAATAGTCAAATTAGTAATTTCTGGAAAAGCAATAGTCCATCGGTGATCAAAACCTCTGTAATCTTTCAGTGATCTGTAGAAATACAACGTTTTTTGCATTGATGAGACCATTTTATTTTTTCCTTTTCATCCCTTTGTATTTTCAAGCCACTTTAATCCCTAACCAAGATGATGTGACACTTTCAACGAATTGGACAATTGCTAAAATTGGTTATATCAGTGTTTCTTTTTTCTATATTTTTTTCCCCAGACTCCTGGTTTTCTTTGTCTCATAGCTTTCAAAAATTTAGGTGCATCAAGCTGTCACAAAGGATGGTCTGCAGGTTGCAATGAAAATCCAATATCCTGGCATTGCTGATAGCATTGACAGTGATATTGAGAATGTGAAACTTCTTTTGGATTACACAAAATTGATACCTGAAGGGCTTTATCTTGATAGGGCTATGAAGGTAATTCAGTAGTTATTTTATATGTGATAACTGTTGCTCCCATCCCTGTACTTTCAAGCAATAGTTTTTTATTTGTTTTATTTTTGATTAAGTGTATGATGATTGTATCTTTAATATGAAATTGGAAGTTTTCTATTTGCTAAAAAAATAAGTCATCTTAAAATGTCATCTCCATTTCCTGTGAAAAAAGAAATTTCAGTGCTGGTTGGTGCAAAGGAAAAGCTCTTATTTCTGCTGATTATATGATTCACTAACATCCTGGGACACTCTTTCATCAGATTGATCCAAAGAATTTATCTTATAATATTGATAAAGAAAACGAAATTCCCGATGATATGTTTCATGGGTAACAAAAAGTTAAATTAAAAAGAAATATCCCAAGTACACAACATGCACAAAAGAGGGTACACTTCTAGTATGTCATTGTTTTCTGGATCCTTTGCAGGTTGCTAAAGAGGAATTATCTCGTGAGTGTGACTATGAGCTAGAGGCAAAGAATCAAAAAAGGTTCCAAGATTTACTGTCTGGAGTGCCAGGGGTTTATGTACCATCGGTTTTGGATGACCTTTCAAGCAAAAGAGTGTTGACTACAGAACTTGTTTCTGGTACGATCTTTTCAGTGTAATATTTTTGACATTGTTTTGGGTGATATAGGAAAGATAACTTAATTACAGGACTTTTAATTCCAAGTTTATTCAATTGCTTCATGTATGCACTTGCAACATGTTTTAAGTGCCATTCAGACATGTGAATCTGCAATTGGAAATTTTATTGCTACCTAGTAAACAGATATACTTTAGATTTGCCTGATGCTTAGGTCAAGACCTCATTGGCATGATATCAAATATAAGAAATGTAAGCTTGACCTTCATGGTTCGCACTTCAGTCATAGCCAACTGATGACTGGAAGCTGTTAATGGCACAACTATCTCCTTACAGTGTTACGGTTTTGCAATTTAATGTCAGTATCAATGGCATGGTTTGATCTCAAAACCGAGCTTAACTTGGTAAAGCATAGCTGGGTTTTAGAAGTGACATTTCTGATATTTTACGCCATAGCTTGGGACATCATTAAAGGATTTTTAGCAACGGGCAAAGACTTGGTCAGTTTACCTACATATGTAATAAAAATTCTTATGAATATTTTAGATGTTATGGAAGAAAGTTTTCATTGAAGTCAGGCAAAATCATAATGATATTTTTTGGTCAAATGTTAAATCCTAGAGTGAGATTCCTTAGATATGACTTCTGTTATATTTCAAATGTGAACAAGATATTAGAGCCATTTTATGTAAGCTTGTTCTTGCAATACACTGTTTCTATATGAATTCAGAAAATGCATCTCTGAATAGGACAGCTGCTTGGACTGCAATTTCAAAGGCAAATGGAATTGACTCGATAAATTCTATAACATCTTGAGCCAAACTGAAAGGAAAAATTTTTATAATGCTGCACTCATGTATGTGCCAGATTCCCAGCAAATTTTTTCAGCAAGTGTGTTGAGCTTATTAATAAAAGAAGCAATTATGTTTTTCTTATAGGCATCCCGATTGATAAGGTGGCATTACTTGATCAGGACACTCGTAACTATGTGGGGACGAAATTGTTGGAAATCACTTTGATGGAGTTATTTGTCTTTCGTTTCATGCAGGTATCATCCTTTTGTTCATGGAAATCATGCTGAATGGTTAAATTCTTGCTTTAGTTGCCATTTTTTTATGACTCATCTTGACTCATCTTGCTAGTATTTACCCCCCCCTGGGTCTTGGATCATTGCTCAAGAGAATATATTGACTGATGCGCCTGCTGCAACAGAAATTGTTATGCTTTTCTATAATTAGAAAATCCATTGATAAAGCATGTGTACTTATGTCTCTTCTATTAATTGCTTCTCCAACTGTTATCAATTTATGCTGAATGTCCTGCTCATTTTGGTGCAGACTGATCCTAACTGGAGCAACTTTTTGTATGATGGGGCTGCAAGATCGTTTAATCTGATCGATTTCGGAGCTGCCCGTGATTATCCCAAAAGCTTTGTGGACAATTATCTACGAATGGTGATTCTGTTGCCCATACAAATTTTTGTTATTGCTGATTTTTCTTATATGATAGGATTGTTGATTGGGGTTTGATTCACAAAGAATTTCATGATTATTATTGTGTTCTCTTTTCTCTTTTCTTTTCTTTTTTAACTTTCTTTTGGTTCTAAACATTTCTACATGAGCGACAGCTAACTAACTAGAACTTCTATGACTGCGTTGGTTTATGCTGCTTAACCTAAAATGTTGATTTAGCACTTGGCATCTGCTGCTGATATTGTTGGGTTATCTTGGCACCTTTGTTTTTTCGGTTGGAACGGTAAAATGAAGTCTGTCAATTTATTAAAGCATTAATTGGCAGAGATGTGATTGATAATAAGCATAGAATTCATTACTTGCATCCTGACTTGTATTGTTTATCAAGATTGTAAAGGGATACTCACTTAGACTGGGTGCTATATTTGAGGCTCATGTAAAGCATGTGATGTTTGTTTGATCAGGTTGTTGCTTGTGCAAATGGGGACACAGAGGCAATAATCAAGATGTCACAAAAACTCGGATTCCTTACCGGAAGGGAATCAGAAGTAATGTTAGATGCTCATGTTCAGGCAGGTTTAGTTGTGGGGTTGCCTTTCTCAAAGCCTGGAGGATTCGACTTCCGCAAAACCAATATAACTCAAAGTATTTCAAATCTGGGAGCAACTATGCTAAGGCATAGGCTAACACCTCCCCCTGATGAGGCCTATAGCCTCCATCGGAAGCTTTCAGGTGCATTTTTGGCTTGTATGAAGCTTGGGTCAGTTGTACCATGTAGAGAGCTATTACTTGAGGTGTATGAGCACTACGATTTTGGCGATGGAGAAGGTGGTGGAGAAAGTGCTAGGGTTTTCTCCGCTGGCTTACTGTCTTAACGGTTTTATTGACCTCTTTTTGTATCCTTTCATTGATTTTTTTTTTCTAAATTTTTTTCCTCGCACGTAATAATTTGGGATGCAATCATATCCCTTGCACTATACTTAAACATACTGTTGTATCAAACAAAGCATCGCGGAACTGAAGAGACCAGATAGATAGGGATTAAGTTTGAGGCTGAGCAAAATGTCTCACTCTTTTCCCAATTTTGTAGTGGGAAATACCAACATTCTTTGTATTCTAGTCGATAGAAAGTGTGGTAAATCATTTAACTTCTCCAACTTAACCCTTTTCTTTCCTCTGCTTTTTGGATCGGTGACATTGTTGCTTTTGTTGTTAGTTAAAGCAGATGACAAACCAAGACACGGTATCATGAAGATGGAAACGTAACTTGAATCTCTTACCTGGTAGAATGCTTTTTCGGAATATTACTACATGCTAGATATATAATCGAGCGTAAATGATTGCGTTGTTGTTGTTATATTAAGAGATAATGACAGTTAATGCCTTTGTAATAACTAATTGAGGGCAGACCTTGGGTAGGGTTAGTTCCAACCCGTGAACACTGTTTGTTCAATGAATTGGGTCTGGTCTGCCTATTATAGGCTTAAGCCGACCAAAGACTAACAAGTTTATGTCTAACTAGGCAGTTTAAGTCTCTTAACTTGTTTGAATAGATTTTATTTGTTTTTTTTTTTTAATTTACATTTGTATTATATTTCATATATATAATATTAACATACATTTTTATTTATTTTATACATATTATAAACATTACCATATTTAGTATATTATACACATTGACATATTAGCATATATACTATACATTTACATATATATATATTGCATATATTATAGATATATTAACATATATATATAATATATGTAATTAATATAATATACATATTTTACACATGCACACATATTTATATATATACAAATGAAAACCGTTAAAAAAAAAAAACCTTGGGATTTGGTTCATGGGCCTATAAACCAGTTCGCATTAAGTGGGCTGATCGTGATTTCGGACCAATTCAAACTTAGCAGTGAGTGTAGTTGAGAGTGATGATGGAAAACAATATGCCTGGACCGGAGTACTTGAACCGAATACTGTTATGTTTGCTCGTGACGTTGAGCAAGCGAAGGAGTGCAGAATGCTTTCGATGCTACAATGCTAGTTGGGCATCACCGATGTTGGATTGTCCATTACAGAAATACTAGTTGCTCATTGATGTAAGCATCCATGTGCTTCAGTTTGTACTGGGTGGTGGTGTTGGTGAACCGTATGGTCCATTTCAAATTTGTTTGGAACTGCACGTGCTTCTGCTTTTCGTTGGGTGATTGTAAGAGGTCGTCCTCATTGTTTGGTTTCCATGATTGCTGAAGGCCAGAAAACGATGTAACCCCATTTTCCAAATTCCTATTCGAGTAGGTTGCTTTTGCTTTCGGATGCCAATTATTCAACTCCTTTGCTCCTAAATGGACTTATCAGATTTAGCTCATCATCTTCCCGTTTTCATTTAGAAAACAACAATTAACTCTTTTTTCTGGATATTACAACGGGAAAGGGATTTAACACCATTAGGCTGATGTTACAACGGGAAAGGGATTTAACGCCATTAGGCTATAAAAACCTCAATTAATATTTATCGATGAAACTATGCCATTATGCATTTTGGGGGATTTGGGATGAATCATTGTGAAAACATTTTATTGGAATTTTCTTTATCCGGCAAAAAATAGGTTTTCAATTAGGTCGATATTTTCTATGAGATGTCGATCAATTGGCTTCAGACAATCTAATTTGTTTATTTTGTACCATTTTTTTTTTTTTTTTGTCGACAACTATATTTCCTTTCTAATACGAGCTATTTCAATTGAGAAATATAATGCATATCTCTAGAAAGGATAACATACTTAATAATTCCCCCACGATCCAGAGAATATACTTTAACATTTAATAACCTTCAGTCCTTAACGTGAGCGTATTTTTATAATTGTTAATTCGGCTCCTTACACGTATTGAATTTTTCCTAATAGAATTTTGTTAGTGTGCTTTAAAAATATATATGTGAACTATATATGTCAAGTAGTATTTGTCAGTTTGTTTACCAAAAAGAAGAAAATAGTATTTGTCAGTTTTTTTGTGTTTTTCTTTTTATTCCTAACTTGGGTAAGATAAATCTCGAGGATGTAATCAAAGCGGATTTGAGTGAATTTTATAAAATCTAAACCTAATCCTATATTCTATGGATTTTTCAAAACTCAAGAAAAACTCTATAGGGACTTTCATTTTATACCTAAAACTCATCTAGAGATTTATAAGAAATTATCCTACAAGTTATATGTTGGGTGGTGTGGATTAGTTACACTAGACGGACCGTTCCACTTACATCCTTGTGTGTGTATTGTAGAAATTGCCATTAATTTAGCTTATTCTTTGTTGGGTTTAGGTATGATTAAATTCTATTTTAATCTTGAAACGTGATCTAAAACTTTATAGAGTTTTGAAATAAAACCTAAAATCCATCTAAACTCCTAATGAGAACTACCCTATGGTAATTGTAGGGTCTAAGTGGATCAAGTACCCTATCTTATAAGCATCCACTTACTTGCATCTTTAATGAATACTTACAAAAGAAATCAAACCAAATTTTAGGCATCTTGAATTTTGGAATGTCCTAATTTAAAAATTTTAATTAAGGAAATTGCAAATAAGCATTGTAAACTTTAACTTTGAAGTATATATACTTTCAAACTTTCAAATGTTACAAACAATTTCTTACAGTTTGTGTACTGCCTGCTCTTAAGGCATCTACTAATATATATTTTTTAAACACATGGTGTGATGGTTTGTTATTCCATCCATGAATTAGGGATAAGGTTATTCCATAATCTTCTTGCTGATTTAATTCCACAAACACATAGAACTTCCTAAAACTTCTCCATATTAGTGTAATAAATCACAACGGGAGATTATAATAGAGGATTGCACCTAGAGTAATATAATTTACTTTCCTTTATATTACATAACTCAACTAAGAACTATACTTTTACAATGTTAAATTCTATGTGAGATCTTTACAACATAATTCTAAGATGTTCTCATATAACAACATCCTTGAACTTGATGATGAACTCAATAGCTAATTGCTCCTTGAAAAATTGGTTTCTAACTAATGCTCTCAAAGTCTTTTCCTCCTTATGATGGTGATGCCCTATCCAAGATGAGTGAGAGTAGATGACAAACAACATAGCTTAAGCATAACTATTGTATAAACAATGCACTAACAAACAATTATTCAATCACATAATTCTATAACCAACCTAAGTAACTAATGTAAGGGAATGCATACTATGCTTATGTATGTGACATATACTAGTACCAATATCTTAACTTTACTAAACTTCCACTTTTAGTTAATTAACATGCCTAGGCATCTAGATGAAATGTTTAGGAGCCTAGGTGGCAATAAGGAGCTACCTAGAGTATGAACTGTCATGACTTGAAGAGTGGCTTAATTGTAGCAGGTGTCGTATATCGTATAAGAGACTATAGATTGATTTCCTTTCTAATAGATAACCTTTTATATGATATATAAGGTTGCTACTACTAGAACCAGTACCTAAGAGCATACAGGTAATGCTAATATCACAACATACTTATATTAACATAAAGTTTATAAAGTAACACTATTAAATAAGCGATATAGTACTCTAACATATCAATAATGTACCTGTAGTAATAATAAGTATCATAATAGTTCTAATTGAGAGTCTATATTTATCTACTTGACTCTTTTCATTTGCATCACACTTTCCTAAAAGTCTCAAAACTGACCTGAGGCATCCTTTTGCTAGATACAACAAAAATGTGATCCTGCATCAAAAGTCTACTAAGGTATAAGCTATTAAGCTTAGTGAGTTATTCCTCAACTAAATAGACAGACAAGTTATTCAAATATTAATTACAAACATATGAATGCATGGTTAAGCAGAATGTTTACATAAATATATACAGTTGATTAGGTACTATATGCAGCTCGGATTTAATACTTTTTGAAGTTAGGGTTGAAGTATACACGACACCGGTTAGATCTGGGTATTATACTTGAACTTATATAACTAAGAAATTTTATGTTTCATATTCAAATAAAAACAATTTGATAAATTTTAGTTTAAAATTAAGTTCTAGGTACAATATTAGTGAGCCTTCGTAGTTTACGCTTACTCCTAAACGGAGGCTTTTAAACTTGACTTTTAATTAGGCGGCTAGTGTTTTCAATACCTAGTAATCTTGTAGGCCGGGGTAAAGTCTTGTTGTATGTGAGTATTGTACGAAAACACTTTAATTATAATTTAATCAACCCCTATATTGCCTATCACTATCTTTGTGTGATGTAACGATCGAAATAGTTATAATGTAATGCATGTTATGTATGATCTTGTTCAGTTTAATAAAGTATGATATAATTAGATCCGGTTATAGTATGATAAGACAATATCATAAATAGTCAATTTCTACAGAATCTACTAGGCAACAAACAATTCATTATCATAATTTAAAGTAACTTTACGATATAGCAAACATTAACAATCACATGCATATTTTGACCCTGTACATAAATTAATTATTAATAATAATTAAGTATTCACTATCTACAAATACAAATAAGTATGAAATAATAGGAAGTACTCATTCGACCATGATGAATATAATGGATTGTAGTAGTTGGCAGGGAGATCCACACCTTCGTTGAGATTGTAAGCCCCATAACTAGTCACTCAAGGTTTTGATTGGCTGAAAGATTCAATCAAGCCTAAATTATAAGGAAAGTCAGAAATATTAGTAAAAATGATCCCGTAAGTTTGAATTTAAGAAAATAAGCAATAAAATAAAAGACTATAAAAATTCCAAATTTTAAATATATAACTCGTTATTTATCGAAAATGCGTAAAATGCATTTCGATAATTAACGAATTGCTAGAGATAAATTATATGTATACTAAAAATTATAAAATGACCTAAATAATATTTAGGAATATTTATTTGTACTATATATGAATTTATATGTAGGTAAAAATACGCTTAATTACTTAAAATACATGAAATGTGCTAAAATAATACTAAATACTTAAAGAAAATTTATAATTAATTAAGGAAAAATCAATAAAAATCAGGAAAAATAAGGAATGATCCAGAATTGGGTCGTGCCAGCTAGGGAAAATAAGAAAAAAATCAGCTAATTAAATTAGAGTAACACAAAAACAAAAAATTAAGGGATTTGGACAATGTCTTATCTAATTTAATGCACATTAATTACCACAAAGCTCTATAAATAGGGAAAAAAATCACAGAGCTCATTTGGACAGTTAGAAATCAGAGAAAAATTAGGAGAATTGAAATTGAGAGAAAAATTAGGTTAGAAAAAAAAAAAGGAAAAAATTGTGTAATTAGGGCCTTAAAAGGGAACCCACACTAGACGAACACCTGGGAGTGGACGGCCACCATCACCATACGGTGGTGGCAGTGCCCAGACCAGCTGATAAGGCCATGGCGGCTGACGGTGGCCGGAGCCACCCAGACTGGTGAGTTCGATTTCCAACCCGATTTTGTGTAATTTTATAAAAAAATAGTAAATATTCTTAGAATATTATGAATTTCGTTATTATGGAATATTTTTGTATGCCATTTTTAGAAAAAATATTATTTTGATGAAAATATATCCCGTAATATATGGTCCTTAAGAAATCGTGCAAAACCGAGCATGTTTCGGTTTAGAAATAATGACCTTAGGAGTGTAGTTTTGAACCCAAAATTTTTGTGTAGACTACTTAGATGATATAGAACAATGCTATGAAGCCCATTTTCAAAAATTAATTTTAAAAAATTTTAGATAATTTTTAGGCCTTAAAATGAGGCATAAAATGGGTAATTTAGGGTTAATTAAGTAATTAAATGGTTAATTACTGATTTAGTGAATAATTATATGTTTTAGGATGTTGAAATCTGATGGGTGTTAGATGTAATTATTAGGTTAATTATGTAGTAAATGAGTAATAGGGAAAAATAGTAAATTTTAAGTTAATTTTGTAAATTAGGGTAATTAGAAGTAAAATCTGATTTAGGATGAATTTAGACATTTTGAAATGATAATTGATGTTGTAAGATAGTAATTAGAGTGATAAAACTGTTAGATGTATATTATGTACATAATAAGTAATAGTACATAATACATAATTATTGAAAATATAATAAATAGAAAATATTAGGATAAAAATTGATATTATATAAACAATAGGGATATATAATAAAATTGATAGAAAACTTAAATTTATGTAATTAGATGAAAAATGTAAAAATTTCTCACATTAAGAGTAAATTCGATACACTAATAAGGATTTAAGTATACCGGGTGGAATAAAATACTAATTAGAGGTAATGATGGTATTTAGGAGATCGGGAAGTAATGTGATTAATTTCACATTATGAGTTGAAATGAATTTTTAGGGTTTGAGTATAAAACAATACTTAGAAATCGAACTAGAACTTAATTTAGAAATCGATGTGGAAACTGAACTTGAACTTAACCCCAAACCTAGAATAATTGTAAAAGACTTAAGACCTAGATAATTAGGTATATTAAATCCTAAACAAAACATAATAATAAGCGTTATAGGATAAAACCAACCTATAATAGTTATATGAAAAACTGAAACCACGTTTGTATTATAGAGATGATCGGCGATGGCTTGAGCAAGTAGGACCTCAAGTGAGTGAGCGAGGAGTTGAGGTAAGTTGGGATTAATACGATACTGTATTTTGGAGGCTTAAGATTATGCTCGGTTGTGCTTATTAAATAGTTGGATGTGTGCATGTGCTTAATTATGAGTGATGTTATAATTCTGTTAGTTGTTCTGGCTTGTATTATATAATTTATATGAAATGAATGATCACCTTAAATTGGACTTAATCAAATATACGACTTGTAATCATAATCGGACCTGCATGGCAACCCATTAGGGGAAATCTAGGATTCTCCGACTAAATACTGACCCCTTCGAAAGGGATAGCGTAGGATTGCAAAGGATCCCTTCTTTATCCTTAGTCGAACTAAGTGACAGGTGAGGAGGTCGCGGCGAGGGTGAAGTCAATGATTCATAGGTAGTCGCGGGAGGAGTGAGGTCTCCATTGTACAAGCCTGGGTTTAGTCGTGAGTTGTTGCATTAACGGCAACTCCTCAACCCAGATTAGAGTGGGCGCAATTTCTCTAATCTCATGACGGGCCGGACAACGTCGTGCGATGGTATTTGCTTGCACATGCATTGCACCTAATAAGTTGATTGAAAACCTTATTGTGTTTATAGTATAGTTTTAAGTCCTTCATCCTAACTTATTGAGTTGTGGTTGCTCACATTCCTATAGACGTCGTGCAGGTGCTGGCTAAGAAGTGGCAAACAACTACTTTGAAGCTAGCAACTGCTAGAATCCTAAGGATTGAGGAAAAACATTGAAGAATAAACATATATTTTTAAGGTTTAAGTTTTTATTTTAGAATTATTTTTCATTTCTAAATAATGTAAAAACTAGGAAATATATTATAGAGAAATATTGTAAACTTTAATTGCAATAACTGAATTATAGTGTATATATATATTTCCTCACTTTCTTAGGTAAATGATTTATTTAAATTACAAACTGTTAATTTTAAAGCGGGTTAGTTGTGGACGCCTTGTGTAGATCAAGTCTAATATAGCGGTTGTAAGGCCAACTTCTATCTTAGGATGGTTTACACGGCGGGATTGTTACAACTTTGCTACTTCGGGGCGTGACAGAGATCACCTGCTATTATAAAATAGAAAAGATAATGAATATCTAAGTGACTTAACCATTTTAGGTAATTATTTATCTAAATTTACCTAAGTTTCCTAATAAATTTTTCGGTTTAAGTATTTTCGTTAATTATGTGTAATTTTTTCGTTTTAACTTTGATGCTTACAAACTTATAGTTAATTTTTATTATTTTCGAATGTCTTTCACATAGTGAGATCTATTTTAGACGTTAAAACTTGAATTTTTCATTATGAGCCTAAAATGTTACGAATTTAGTTATTTTGATCTGAAAAATTTTATTTATCAATTTTAAACTTTTATTTATTATTTTATGACTTAATTAATTTATAAATTTTATATTTTTATAATATTTTATGCCATGCATGAATGCATCAAACAATGTATCAACAAATATCAGTTAGAATACTTCAATTACAGATTTGGCATTATTTAGATTAATCTAGTCTTTACTATAGTCTATTATTTCTTTCTCATCTAACATCCTTGTTATCAAGTCTATTTTAAGTGAACACCTTAGGATGTTTATGTTAGTTCTAAGCTTCTTTTCTAAGTCAACACATGTCTCAACTGGCGTTATAGAACCAATGAATAACACAACAATTATGGTTCAATAAGAAACATGATCATAGACATTAAATTTAGGATTCACAGTTAAGTTTAGCCAAGCAAAACACCACATAGCATACAAAGTCATGAATAGATGAAAGTCTACTCTAAACATGCACATAATTAATCCACCTATTTAAACTCGCTAATAGCTTATGACTTATGCTTCAAGGCGGGATTCTTCTTTAACTACTTCACCTAGGAATTATATATAATACCAAGGTCAGGTGTATGTTGAGTGTAACCAATTTAATAAGTTAATAATACTTAAAGGTTTTAAGAATGAAAGTATTTCTTATACCCTTTGATTTAACCTCTAACTTAACCTTTGAAATATCTTCTAAGTTTAATTAATTGCAAAGTTCTTAAACAGTATCCTCTCATATACATTCTAAGTCTATACTAGTTAAAAATCTCATCCGTATCCTCTAATTCAGTGTCTGAGTAAAATCTTATGTAAACATACTCAACACATCTTTTGATATATCATCTAAATTGCTCTAAAACACTACATGACTTACAAAATTCCTACATTCTCACCAACTTGAAGTTGAAAATAGCAAACACATTCCTTCTTCATGTTTGTCCAGCATAGATTCAATAGTAACATTAATCATATAAGTTACCAATTAACCTTAGAAATTAACATATTAGTAAATAATAAGAAATTACATAATGATTAGCATACATATCCAAAAAATAATTTAAACACATACAAATATAGAGTTTGAAGTCTGGTAATTACAAAGCTTAAATCTACCAATTTATATGTTTTCCAAAATATCAATATTTGGTTTGATTTTACTAAAAGTTAGCTTAAATTAAGTAAATAATCAAATAAAATTATAAAATTTGAACCGGTGCTTCTAAAATCATAATTAAGTTCTAGAAGTCACTATAAACCATGTCCATTAAGAATTTAAACCCACTATTCCCTTAATATGAAAAACTAGGCAAAAAATAAGATTTTTCTAAGTACTTTTCCTATGTTACTAGATCCTAAAGTGCTCAAAATGACTCAAGTAGGTCTTTTTTATTGTTTGTTCAACGATGGAAACAGATCCAAATGCATTCATGTATATGCTTAATATTAGGATATATAGCAACTTTGCTAGGTGTCTCTAATCTCACTAATTGTCCTAAGTGACTCACTCATTATATCTTGTTAGTTGCCACAAAATGACCTATTAGGTAACATGTATATTTAATGACTATACATATCCTTTAAATATCATTTTGTATCTAATTACTATCTTTGTTAGCCAAATAATATATTTCTAAGGTTTCATTATATTTTAAAGCTCAAATTTTGAGTTTTCAATAAATAATGAGCGATATCAATAAAGCTACATTTTTATTTGATTAAATAATTTATATACTTTATTTTGAGAAGCAAGCTTTACTAGAACTCTTTCTTTTTATTTTTGTAAATTAATATTAAAATTTGACTTAATTTGAAGAGCATTTTTCGGAAGTCCTAAATCTATTTATTTCCCACCACACAGCAGAGCTTGTTTCTCATATTAGCACAAGTTTATTTCCTTAGTTTTTAAGCTGTACCTTTTAAATTTCATGTTTGATAAAAAAAGTCCACCATTTTAGATCCAAAATAGTTAGTTGTAGACCGACATCTCATACTTTGATAATTTGGCAACATAAATAATGTTTGCTTTTTTAGTTCAAAATAAACACATTGATGTCAAAGTACATTTTAATAAGTATGAGAGAATATTATATTTTTGCACTAAGATTAAAGTTTGGGGGTTTGAAATTTTTAATGATTATTTATCAATTTATCAAAATGTGGGAGGTTATTTGTAACATTTTAAAGTTCTTAGGGTATATCTGGATCGAGATTAAATTTTATAGAGATTATTTGTATTTTCCTCATTTTGATTTCATTTTAGTTAGAGGAATTTGTAAATCAAGGAAACCAAATGAAATATATACATATACACACATATATGTAAATATACACACACATATATCGTGTATCTGTGATATTTGTGCACAAAATAAAAGTTTGTTAGAAAATAAAAAATGGAGTTTGCCAATTAAGAATATTGAGGAATGTTATGGTGCGATAGTTTTCTTATAGGTGGGTGGGGAAGATCGGCGATCGGATAAAACCTAAAAGATATTATAAATATTACTTGCATATAATGCTGGTTCACATAATTTATTTACTTAAATTTATATAAAGACTAATTACACAAAATATCATTGATAAGATGAAATTATGAATAGATGTAATAAAATAATATTAATAATATCGCTTCGTTCATGGTCTAATTATTTTATTCGAAAACAAATTCAGTTGCAATGTTACGTGGCAGTTAACAATGGGTATGGCATAGCTTTATCGAATAGTCAATATCTTTAATATAATTTTTCTTTAACAATTCTGTTAATATGACGTAATGCATTATATGTAGGAAACATGGAAATCAATATGCAAGGAATGTAGAAAGTAGCATAATATTTGTAATCTTACAAAATAGAAAATGCAATTGATATATAAAAAAGCAGTAAAATAGTAGAGTAGAAAGTCTTTGTTTTGAATACCATTAAAACGTAAAGGAGCAAAAAAAAAAAGGAAAAAAAATACCAAAATATTAAAAATCCAATTAAAGAAAAAAAATGTAAATGTCTTGAAAATAATTAAAATACAAAGTTCATGATGTAAGACGAAGTTTCAACTTACGGTGTCTAAAGATGATATGAAGATGGCATCAATAATAATGATTATAACTCACATCAAGATATTATCTGCTCTAATACGATACCTCTTATAGTTTTGTCGATTGTTTAACTGTTTCTAAGAAGGCCACCCATTTTGAAAGTGTTATTAGTTGAGTACGTTTGGTTATAATAAAAGGTGCATTGGCTCTTTTTGTCACACTATACTCGGAGGTCATCACATTTATTTATAACTTATTACTTAAGATGTGCATATATATATATATATATATATAATCATAACATGTGTATATATAACAAATGACATATATTTACAAGATACATCTAATTATTCATTATAATAGTATCATCCATATATTTTCTGAACAACATAATATTATCTAAATATGATATATAATTTACCTATATATAACTTGAATAGTAATACCATAATATTCCATTATGTGTTTTGTGATATTTTGACTTATAAAATATAGGGTTAATTATAGAAGTAAGTTCTTTTTTTTTTTTTTTTCCAAATACAACAATAAGTTTAGAATTGGTAATTTATGTCAATAAATGTCTATCGGAACAATCATGAATATTTTTAAATGGAAACAGTAAATTTTTAGAAAATTAAAAAAGTGTAAATCAAATATATATTTAAAAGAGTAAAATACAATGTAAAGTAGTGTATAACTTAGTGGTTAAATATTTTGTTTTATAAAAAAGAGTTTTTGGGTTCAAATCCCATGCTTGTCACTTTTATACTTGAATGACATTTCTTTTTTTTTTTTTCATTTATTAAATTTTTCTCTTTACAATGACCAATAACATTAATTTCATTAATTATAAATTATATTATACTTAATAAATTATCCTAAAATATTATTTTTTGTTAGTAGCATGCCATAAATAATAATTATATTGTTTATATTATATATATATACTGGTTGTATCACCTAACTTATTAATAAATAGTACCAATTATATAACTTGGTTAAGTGTATTTTTTTTAATTAATGTTATGAAAACAAATGTAGATTATTTCAGTCATTATTGCTTAATAACTTATATTCAAAATAGTGTTCTTTTTTTTTTTAGCATTCTTCATAAAACAATCATAAAAGGTTACCATGAAAAGAATTAGTACAATACTTATATCTTTTTGCATTTATTAAACTTTTTTCTTTATAATGACGAATAACATTAATTATAAATTATATTAAACTAAATAAGTTCTTCTAAATTATTATTATTTTGTTAGTAACACACCATAAATAATAATTATATTATTTATATTACATATATACCGGTCGTATTATATATGCTATTGATAAATAGTACTAATTATATGACTTGGTTAAGTATATTTTTTTTAATTAATGTTATGAAAACAAACGTGAATTATTTCATCCATTATTGCCTAATAACTTATATTTAAAATAGTGTTCTTTTTTTTTTTTTAGCATTATTAATAAGACAATCATACAAAATTATCATGAAAAGAATTAATACAATATTTATATCTATGTTAATTTACTGTTTTTGCTTTATTTGTAATTTCATATTTAATTTTTAATTTATTTTTATCAGAAACAAAACTTGCTTAAGTTTTATATATTAATATAATTTTTATAAATTAATAAATAAAATTTATTGAATATATATATATACATAATAAAAAGGTAAAAATTTTATTCTTTTAACTTTTTATAAAGTATATTGATCATCCTTAATCTTATTATATGTCAAATAATTGATAGGATTCTTTTAAATGTATAAGATGTAATATAATTATCATAATAAACAGAATTTTCTCTATTAATAATTTTAATATTAGCTTAATTCAAATATGTGTCCCCCGCCCTCGATCCTGGGTACGTCCCCGGTTTATATCACACTAATTTTATAAGTGGATAACTAATATATTCCATTTTAATACATCCCTAGAAAGGAGAATATACTTACCGAATAGGGATCTTAAAGAGTGCAGGCCTGTGGCATTTAGTCAGTTTAAATTATTGTTGTGACAATTTAGAAGTTTCCTACTTCCAAAGCCTGATCAAATATCTAAGAGATTAATGGTTACATATTCCAGATCATGAACTCAAACCTCAAATTTAACAAGATTAAAGCCTTGAACAGATAAAACCTTTGATTTTCTAAATAACTCTAGAATATGGTGTTGCTCGTAGATAGTAACCTTAACGTGCCACAAGATGAGAACACTGCTTGATCGACAATACTTCCTGTACTAATACCACATGATTTATTTGCTACATCCACACACCGCAATGGTGGTATTTTCATCCTTTTTTTTTGTTTTTTTTATTAACAAAAACGCCCATAACACACAGCATTTATCATTTATACTTATCGCGAGCGCTTCTGTTTGTTGTTTATTATTAATGTAAGGACTTTTACGTAAAAATAAAAAAGGAAAAGTAAATTTCACGAAATACTTTTGAAAACTTTAAAAATTATGCAGATCTCAACCTTTTTAAAAGGAGACTTACCACCCTTGAAACCAGCGTGAACTCTATTTTTTTCCCAACTATGCCACCATCTGTAATAATGTTATTTTAGACTCTTATATGATAATTTTTTTGATTAATTTAATTACAATTACCCATATGTTTAAATTAGCACAAGTTTTTCAGTTATTTATTTTAGTTTTTATTAATTTACTTAATTAAATATATGAATAAATTGCTATGTAAACGTCTGAATTGGCTTGTTTTATACATAACAATTTGGCCAATGAAATAAACCAAAAAAAAAAAGGTTTTACGCTTATTTTAAGGTGGTAAATGCAAACTTTTTAAAAAGCCCCATGCAACTTTTAAAATTTTTAGGGTGGTTGGTGTAATTTGAAAAAAAAAAAAAAAAAATGTTAATGGGCGGAATGCATGGAATTTGACAAGGAGAGAGAGCTAGGCCGCAATCCACGGTAATTCAGTAAAGTTGGTCGTTTTGTCGGTGTGTTTGCTTTGAAATATTTGCACCCACGCTCACTAGTCACAAGAGAACACCATTTCTGTAATCTAGCCCTATATTTCCTCAATCATTTGAGAATTTGTTGCATGCGTGTGATCTGCTTTGTCCAAATACTAAAATATCTTGGAATTGTTGGTTTAACTTTTTCTTTTCCAAATTATTATACGTATTATAATTGTAGAAAAAAGAGTGAATTGAGTTATTACATCACATCTGAAAATGAATATTTATAGCAATAAAATATAAAAGTTTCAACTTGAAAGGACTTGATTGTTTTGCTTATTTTCAATAAAGAAATAGAAAAATCAAATACAAAAGTAGATCGGAAAGGGATAGAGAGAAAAGATTGAAATGTCCTTGTTTGGTTCATGAATTATTTTTATATTGGAAAACTAGATATACTGTTTTTTCTATTTATTTTCTTCGGTAATATTTTTTAAAAAAATATTATAAGGAAGTTGCTATTTCCTTAGATGTAATTGATACATATTGCACGTTTTTTATTTAAATATCATGTACACCAACAAAATCTATATAAGTATTATTGGTTTTTTTTTTTTTTTGGGAGACAATATCCTTACGGTTTCATACAGATTTCTGAACATAAATCGTATTGATTTAGGCAAAAAAATAAAAAAGAAAAATTGTATTGATTATTTTAACAAGATTCTTCCTTTTTACCTTTACCTTTAGCAAAGTACTTTTATTTGTTAAATAATTTTCTCTTAGTAAAATACATAAAATTTAGATATGCAAAACATAACATTTTTTAAAGATAAGAAAAGACAATTCACTTATAATGCATTCTATTAGTGAGTGCATGTGCGTCTCTAGTGCTCATAAAAAAATTAAAGAAAACTAATTATATCTTTTAATATTGATTTTGATTTTATGACAAAGTAAATATGTAAAATTGTTTGGAAACAAGAATATAAAAATGTGAAAATTTCTTTACTTTGATTTTAAGCACTTTTTTTGGCATAAATTTTTGACGTTTTCACCATGTTTAGAATGCAGAAATGAATGAATTAGACGTGGAAATAGTAAAAGCACGAGGAAGAATCAATTTAGAAGAAAAAGTTTTTCCTATGATACATTAAAAAAGAAAATTAGAAAAATTGCTCTCTTCACATATGGTGAAAATATAAAACAAAAAACAACTTTAATATCCATTCGGCAAAAAGAAAATTTCAATTATTAAGTACTTTTCAGTATTTTTATTATACTTAAAAGAATGTCTAATTAATTTTTCTTCTACAATTAGTTAATTTGAACTCATATTCTATTCAAACAAATACATTTCTCTAATTTTTTCCTAGTTCTTCCTAATTTTTTCCTAATTCCTCTTATTATTCGATTTTCTTCATATTTCTTTCCTTTATTGGAAAATTGTGTTGGGGGTTAGAGAGTGATTAAAACGACTAGCAAAAGGTCGAGGGAGACGGGGAGAGATATTTGAGAGAGACGGAGACGTTAACTCAAAAAGGACAGACAGACAGCTCACCGTAAAAAAGGAAAACACACTTCCCATGAAAAGCCGACATCACTCAATCCTCCTCCGCCTCCTGATCTTGCGGCTCTTTATTTTTATTCCCTTTTTTTTTTTAAATTAATTAATTCACCCCCAATCCCAAACCAGAATGTTCATAAAAAATATATACTTAGTATCCAAATCTACCTAAAATGAAAAATATTTAATCATTCTTCTCTTAAATAAGAAGATAATATATTATTAAGACAATATTACGCGGGTGCCAACTCGACTAGTGTGCGTGTACGTTTTTATTGAGAGGTTCAGTTTTTGGCTGCACTGCAACCAGTGAAACAAGGGACTGGAGAGAGGGAGAGAGAGAGAGAGAGAGTACTAGCATCTTAGTTCTAACACAACGATAATGGAGGTGAAATTCATATTTCTTCAATGTTTGTGTTTGTGTCTTCTTGTTCTGATACGATGTAGCAGATCTGAGGAGGATAGATACGAGGAATCGTTGTTGAGTGAACACGACGCGTTTTATACACTTTCAGCTTCAGCTTCTTCTGCAGCTCCTAAACCTCTCATGGTTGGTCTCACTCTCATTCGAGACGCTGCCTCCAAAGGAGCTGGTATTATTTTACATCCACATACATATGCTCTCTCTCTCTCTCTCTCTCCATTTTCCCTTCTCCGTTGCTATTCTCTTTAAGCGTGTGTGTGCGTGTGCATGCGTACATTAGTTATATTTTTATGTATTTACTGGAAATGTCGTAGATAAATATTTTTGTACGTGTTTAATGTTTTGCAATTATTTTTCTGGTTAAAACAAGTCTTGCTATGATTGCTGAAATCTTTGTCCCTGCTTTTTGTTGATCTCGATGTTGTTGTGTTCCGATGGAAAATTTTCCTTTTCCTTTACCGCAGTTAGGCATCCTAAATAGAGTAAACATGAATATTCTTTTACTGTGAAATTGAATTGTATGGTGGATTGTATGATTTAATTTTAATGAATCGATAAAGCATTTTGAGCAAAGTGCAAGTTGGCATTAAAAGTAGGGAAATTATGGAGTTAACGGATTTTTTGTTATGTGATGTTGCAGTTTGTCTGGATGGTACACTACCTGGATATCATTTACATCGCGGAAGTGGATCCGGTGCGAACAGTTGGCTAATTCATTTAGAGGTTCGTGTTCGTGTTCGTGCAATCGAACTTTTAGTTTATGATTTTTATGGATGGTTGTCTTCTTCTATGTGATGTGGATGCTTTAGTTTTGTGAACAAGCTGCGAAGCCAATTGAGCTCGACCAGGGTTTTGCTTTTAGTTCTATAGTGGAGTTGAGCTTGACCAATTTTAGTCTCTTGTTCGAAACGATTGAACTTTCTTCGAGTTTTGAGTTTGGAAACATGTTCTTTATCAAATCTTAGGGCTGAAATCAAGCACAAAATAAGTTATCTTGACTTTGGTCGATTTTATCCTTAATTCCACTTGGAATCTCTTCTACTTGCAAATCTTGTTGGCTGCAGTTACTAATGGATACTATTTCCATAAGTTTCAAAGCCCTTGCAAATCTTTTCTGGCATTGCTGGGATGAATTTTTGATGTGAAACTCTTGTCTTGGCAGGGAGGTGGATGGTGTTATACCAAGAGAAATTGCATTTACCGTAAAACCACTCGTCGCGGCTCCTCAAAGTTTATGGAAAAGAAGTTACCGTTTACTGGAATATTGAGCGAGAAACCTGAAGAAAATCCTGGTTGGTTTCAATGATATTCTCTTTATTTTCTGGATTTATTGGTGACCCCTTTTCAACATGAGTAATTATGGATGGGACTCCATCCGTTTGCAGATTTTTTCAACTGGAACAGAGTCAAAGTTAGGTACTGTGATGGTGCTTCTTTTAGTGGAAACGGCCAGGATGAGGTTAGTGAGCTATTTTCAGTTGAAGAATCTGGCCTTTTGGCTTTTATTATCATATCAAATCCCTATCATTTTATCAGCTAATCCGTCCTAGTGGGAATAAGATCCTAGTGTTGTTATTTTTATTATAGTAACTTGGCCAAGATGTTGATTAATTCAGTAATTTGATTGTTAGTTATCTGCATTGCAAGCTTTTACTACCAGACAAGGAATCTTCTTTTTCTTACAAGGGGTTGTGCACTGGCTGGAGCTTATAGACCTGAAACCGTCATTTCCTTCTGCTGATAAACATTAAGCTGATCTCAAAGTCTGAACCTATAAAACATGACTTGGGTTTATATTTAGTGGTTAACAACTTATCATGGTAGTAATGCATGCTTGAGTTCAAATCCAGCACACTCGTTTCTGCTCCATTTGATCAATCGGTACACTTGTAGGCTTTCATCAAAATCTCAACTCACAAGTTTGAGGGAGTGCTATAACCAATAAATATAAAACTAAACCATATTTGTTAAATTTCTCTTTTAGATTAGATAGTTGTGGATTTGAAGCAAATTAGCTTGAACTTGTTAACTAAAACACCGTTTACTTTGGATTCTAACTTCGAGAGCTTCTTATCAGGCTTCACAGCTTTACTATCGAGGACAGAAGATATGGCTAGCTGCTATGGAACAATTGATGGCCATAGGAATGAAGAATGCAAACCAGGTATCACTCGTGGGCTCTGAATGAATTTTATCAAGTTTCATTATTCATGAGTAATTCCGCATTCAAATTTATTATAGGCTCTCCTCTCTGGATGTTCTGCTGGTGGCCTAGCATCTATAATACACTGTGATGAGTTTCGTAACTTACTTCCAAAGACAACTAAAGTAAAATGTTTAAGTGATGCTGGGATGTTCCTTGACGCGTAAGTGACTTTTAAATTTTCCCTCTCTAGTGGCTGTTTTCAAGATGGATGTATCAATCAAGATCTACAACTCACAAGTATTTTGCTTTGACATATAGGATAGATGTGTCTGGTGGACGTTCCCTAAGGAATATGTTTTCAGGTGTTGTTAAGTTACAGGTATACAGTGCATCACTCTTTCTTGTATTTGCTGATTTTATTTGCTCATAATTTTTGAGGATACAATTCTGAGTATTTGATTTGAGGTAGTTTCATGCGGATCTTCCTATGTAGGTTTATCCCCTCATGTATCTTATCTGGTTCTTTATATGTCGCTTTCCTCAAGCCCTTGAAAAGAGCAATCATGCCGAGGTTTCAAGTCATCCATCTGTTTTGTCATGTTAAACTGGCCTATTATCTTCTTAGTGTAAAGCATAAGAATTTTCTATATTTATTGGATACTTGTAAGCTATTATTATCTATTTATTCATTGTTCAAAACTTTAGCTTTTTATTGATAGTGGAAAGAATAATACAACTATGTCCAAGATCTTTCAAATGAAAATCGTACATCAGATCATAAAATTTACAGTACCAGGGATGACATGCAAAAGTAATCTTCACCAAACGATGTCTTCGTTTATCTCTAGTAGTTTCACATGATGTGGAAGTATGTTTGTTGTGTTCATAAATCATAAAGTTGATTGTGTGAAGTTGTTATTTTTGTATTATTAGGGTCTTTAAAATTGCCAGTCTTAAAGAGTCTATATATGTATAAATATTCATTCAAAATTTCTTATTCCAATAGAAAATTTGATTAGATTTTGGAGTTATCTTGGAAAATTGTAATGTGATGAAATGATTTTGTTCCTTGACATTATACCGTCATCACTAAGAGCAATTTTTCACCCTAAGTTGTTTGTGATCTCTCCAAAGAACTCTCTTACAAGTACTTGGAAGAAGTTATATTCGAGTGTTAATATTAGTTAAAGCTTTCATTATCTCATAAAAATTAATTGCAAGGTCTTTGGTCATGAATTCTTTTGGACATTTTACGAGTGAAGTTCTTTCTGGAGGAGTGTGACTCATCTATTTTACCTATCATATGTTGCTCCGCTTCCTGTTATTTACCTTACTGCCTTTTGTTCTCTCAGTTGAGACTGAAATGGCTTTTGAAGAGTTTATATTGATGAAGCTGTCCAGTGCATAGTATTCTGTATATGATAGCTTTACAAAGCTGTTCATTACCATGTCTGATAATATTGGATGACTTTTTCAGGATGTGAAAGTCAATCTGCCAAGTACCTGCATGAGCCACATGGATCCAACTTCGGTAAATTTATGTTATGAACATGCACCTTCATTCATTTTGAGAAATTCTTCATTTCTTGACGTCTAGGCTTCTGCTCCTTTAAATTTCAGTGCTTTTTCCCTCAAAACTTAGTTGCAAACGTGAAGACCCCCCTTTTTATTCTCAATGCAGCCTATGATGTTTGGCAGGTAATGTTTTTCTCAACGCTTTTGTCCTAGGAAACACTTTTTTCTTCTGGATTTTCTTATTGGTAGCCATTGCACCATTGTCGGAGAAAGGACTTCCTCTGCTTTTTGATCTGCTAAAGTCTAAATCTTAAACTTCTGAAGACTTGATTAAAAATGACAAAATTATGATCCCTCCTTCGTTGTTCATTCTGCTTCTTCATTTGTGCGTGCAGCTCCATGAAAGTTTAGCTCCACCATCAGCAGACCCTCATGGCAGCTGGAATGACTGCAAAGCAAATCATGTGCGCTGTAATGCGTCACAGATAGAATTCCTTCAAGGTGATAATCTTTTAGCTTACTTCATGGCCGAGCCTTCGGTGTAATTCTCTTCTAATGTTTTCTGCATAAAATTCGTTGAGCAGATTTCAGGAACCAAATGCTTAATGCAATCAAAGTATTGTCAAAGTCCAGTCAAAATGGTCTATTCATTAACTCTTGTTTCGCCCATTGCCAGTCTGAGAGGCAAGATACATGGTTCGCTGATGATTCCCCGCTTGTTAACCAGAGGGTATTGTGAATTCCTAACACCACTGACTCCTTAGCATGTAGGTTGTAACAAAATAGGGTAACATATTTTATCAGGATTCCATACAATCATTATATGCCTCATACTTTTCATCTGGCTTGAATGCACTTCACTAAATTTGGCCACATTGTGTGCATTTAGTGAATCGCGTTCAAGCTTTTAGATTAAAATGCTAGTGGAGTGTAATGGTCTTGAAGTTTGATCCCTGGGTCGCCTTTTCATCTCTCCTTTAGTTTATTACATGCAACAACATAGTCAATGTCTAGGAACAATATTCTTAAAGAGTGTTCTTTCCATTTGTGCAGGGCATTGCGGAATCAGTAGGAGACTGGTTTTTTGATAGAATGCGCATCAAAGCAATAGACTGTCCATATCCATGTGACAAGACCTGTCACAATCTTGTTTTCAAATGAAAGGATGAAGAAGATGGTCTGACAAGTGAAGGGAAGAAAAATTTCCTTTCACTTTGGCTCACAGCTGTATTGATTCTACCAATTGTCAATTGTGGATATGGTTGTTTACATTGGTGGATGCAAAACAAGGATGGTGCCGCTTGTTGAGAACTGTAAGCATTGTATTCATCGAAAGCATACGAGGAAAAAGAATCAGGAAACTCATTATTTATTGGATATGTAGATCCTGGACTCAATCAGGGTTTAAGACTTAGATTTAATGCTATATGTCCCATGCTTGCTCAATTTACCTCAAATTTTCATAGTGAATCGGTTCATATTGATGATATTAGAGTTAGGGTTAGGTAAAAAAATCGCGAATTATGGATCAAACAGTAAATTGAATTGAATTGAAAAATTAATTTTTTTAAAAATTGTTTGTTTTACAGTATGATTTGATTATATATAAACAATTCGCAGTTCGGTTCGAGAAACTGAATCGAACCGAACCGAACCGAACCGTTTAGTTAAATAAAAAAAATTCATGCGATTATTTTATACTTTTTTATATTTTTTTTCCATCAATTTTTATAAATTTTATCATATTTTTCATATCTTATTATTTTTTATCTTAATTTTATATCATTTATTAAGATTAAGTTAAGTGAATTTCATTTAAAATTTTATATTTATTGAAGATAAAAATATTTAGTGAAAATTTGACATAAACGATTTAAACTGTGGATCGAATAAAACTGAATTGAATTGGTTTAATTAGATTAAAAAAATTTATGAATTAAGTTGTATAGTTAGCTTCAACTTCTAAAACTAACTGAATCATTATATTAAGTTCAGTTCGATAAAGGGTGTGAACCGTATCGTACCAAACCATGTCCACTCCTAATTAAAGTGAGGTACTTGTATTATTTATGTAGATGGGCTTAGTTTGGATTATATGGATCGGTTGGATGCATGGAATAATGTAATGCGTTATACATAAATCAGTTTTTCGATTATGGATAAAATTGACATAATTTTTTATTTGAGATCAATTTTTTTTATTATAATATGTTTTTTAAAAGGGAATTTCGAGCCTTATAGCAAGATAGTCTAGCAAACCCAATTGAGGTCATTTTGGATTTGAAAAATGCACTTGAAGACTTATAATGGGTCTTTTTATTATTTAGGAATTTATTTTCGAAATTTCTTTTAACGTTTCTTTTAAGCTATATATATTTTTATCTTTTTTTTTGTCTTTTGTTTTTCTTTGTTTAATGAATTATCTATTATTTATATTATTAAAGTTTTTGGAGATTTAAGTAATCATTATAATTGAAATTATTATTTAAATTAATATCAAATATTATTTAACAAAAAAACTAATACTAAAATAACATTATAAAATTATATATACAAATTATATCATGAATAAAATTATCTTTCCTTACAATCCTCACATCTAATCTCTCTCCTACTCTCTAAAATTATACTCTAGCTTCTTTTCTCTCCTTTTTTTCTCTCTCCCACTCTCTCATTCATTTTTTTTTTTCATAATTTCCAATAAAACCACTTTTTTCACAATTTTCATAATTTCTTTCATTTTTATGATTTTTGGAAAGAAGTAATTATAAATTACATAAACACGTTAGAAGTAAAATTTATAATGGTAAATAAAATAAAGTTTTACTATAAGTTTGAAATAAATATATATTTCTTTTTTTAATTAGATGAAAAAAAAAACTAATTTTTACATATACAATGTAAATACGTCGATAGCTAGTAAGAAATAAAAAGTTTTTTGATCTTTCTATATATATTTTTTTCAACTATATATAAGATACGTGTATCTTGCACTGACTAGATCCACAAAGACCGGTTTTATGGTAGAATTTTTCGGCAAATGCACAAGACATGTATTTATCTCGAAGCACGTGTTCCGTTGGGGAAGGCGAAACCTTATGCAGTAAGATCGTGTGAGGTTTGTCTGCTATCATGCCTTTGGCTTGTGAATGCTACCTCATCAAATTTCAGCATTATTTCGATATTTACATAAATACATAAAACAATAAACGAGAACAGCTAAAGCTCAGCTTCAGCAATAGAGGAAGTAGACGTTTGTTAGGAAATTATGAATCGGTCAACAAATTAGCTAGATATTATAACTAATTCAAAAAAGTAATTCAGGAATATTAGTTATAAAATATGAAACAATAGGACTATTATTAATAGTCTTGTATACACGTCTAAGGCATTCAATAAGAAATAAGAATGAGAATATATATTTTCTCTTTGTGCAGTGGGATCACTATGGTTTATTGATGTTAAAACTCGATATCTTAAGTTTACAATTGACGGTAAATTAAATTTAGTGTTTTTAAATGAATTAAATGAAAGAATGTTTGAAGGTCAATTTTATCTGTTGGATTTCTTTGAAATGGATGCTTGAGATCAAACCCTATCATTGAAGTCTATCCTACTCTTAAGCCTCAATGAGCTTGGATATGAGGTTAAACGTATTTTAGGCTTATAACCATTAAAGGAAGCCCATTATTACAACAAATAAGTCTAAAGCACAACTAAGCTTCTTTATCCTTCAAGGTTCAATAAAGCCATTTTCAAGTATGCTTTTGGCGTATGAGATAACCAAGTAAGGTCAAGAGAGTAGAAAATTTAATCTAGTGATCTCCGTATGGATGAGACAACTTTTCCTCTACCGTCAATCTTTCAAACCTCAAAGCCTTGCATAACCAAGTTAGATCTCCTTAAGACATTTTTAATTGAACCTGGTTTCTTAAGTTTTGTCACTAGCTCAACATATCAATCTATGATATTAAATTGGGTTAAAAGTGCAAATAAGCTTATATTAAGGTCCAATAAAACTAAATGAAGCTCTAATAAACTTAAAATGATCGTTTTCGAGTTTGCTTTTGGTATATGAGATAATCAAGTAAGGCTAAAAGCAAAAAATCCTGTTTAGCGATCCTTGTGTAGATGAGATAACTTTTCCTATACAGTCGGCCTTTCAAAGCTCAAAGCCTTGCATAACCAAGTCATATCTCCCTAAGATACTCTTAATCGAGCCTGATTTTCTTGACTCTATCATTAGCTCAAGATATCGATTTATGGCATTAAATTGGGTTAAAAGCCCAACAAAATAGTCCTCTATACTCATAAACTTCTTATGTTGCCTTATCCTCTCTTCTCTGCTTCTATCATATTTGACTATCATCATCACCACCACTCCTTATATTTTTCGAACGTTGTAGGCTAAAACAATAGGACCATTATTAGTCTTGTATACAAGTCAAGGCATTCAATAAGATATTAAGAATGAGAATACATATTTTCTCTTTGTGTGGTGAAATTATTGTAGTTAGCTGATTATGTGTGATAGGTGTGCTAGTCAGCGTAGGAAACATCTTGAATTGATGATACATAGAGAAATATCATTAAGAAGAGATGTGAGAGGAAAAATGGGTATATTCGATATCTCACACGTGCACTCGATGGTTGATCAAATTTGTTATTCTTAATTTTTCTTAAATCACTCTTTATAAATTAACTGCTTGATATTCTTTAGAGTGGTTTCAATAAAGCTTTGATGTTTTTCTTAAGTTTACCAATACTTTAAATGTGAATCAAATGAGAGGACAAGCCTCTTATTTATAGAGTTGAAAGTCAATCTTATTTGTCAGATTGCTTCAAGATGGATGTTTGAGATCAAACCTTATTATTGAAGCCTTATTCTATTCTTAAGCCTCCATGGGCTTGGTTATGGGCTTTAAATGTATTTAAGGTTATAACCATTAAAGCAAGCCCATTGTTACTACAAATAAGTCTGAAGCACAACTAAGCGTCTTTAAGGTCCAATAAAGCAAAAGGAAGCTCAAATGAGTTCAAAAAGGCCATTTTAGAGTTTGCTTTTAGCGCACGAGATAATCAAGTAAGGTTAAGAGTAGAAAATCTAGTCTAGTGATCTTTGTGTAGACGAGATAGCTTTTCCTCTACGGTTAGCCTAGGTTTGTCCCTAGTTTCAAACCTCAAAAGCCTTATACAACCAAGTTAGATCTCCTTAAGACATTCTTAATCGGGTTCGGTTTTCTAAACTTCATCACTAGTTTAAGATATCGATTTATGGCATCAAATTGGGTTAAAAGCTCTCTATACTCATAAACTTCTCACATTCCCTTATCTCCGTTCTCTACTTCTATCATATTGAAGCACCACCATCGTCACCAATCCTTATATTTTTCGGATGTCTTTGGCTAAAACAGGCAAAACCAATTGGAACCATGAAAGATTGAGAAAACTATTCATAGACCGTTTACTTGGGGTAAATGTATATTCCATTCCCCCCTTATCCTTATTACATTGTTTAGTTGGTTTTTTGCCTCGTAATTCCAAGTTTCAAATGAAGAAAGGCTTTGATAATGGTGGAAGGTCAGTAAATTCTTTAGTTTAAGGAAGGATCCCTAGTGCCATATTATAGGGGGTTAGTAGCCCTTTATTTGATTGTTTTTTAAGAATGTTAAGTAAGCAGCCATGTACAGATCAATCTTACTTTTTCATAAAAAGGGATTACTTTAAGTCCTGTAAGGCCAGGCCTGTAGCTCAAAGGATTAGAGTACGTGGTTACAATGTGAAGATTTACCAATATTAATTTAAGTTCATAAAAAGAATCAAATTCTTCTTAGCACCAACCTTTGCTACTTCTCCTACTTGCTTCTTTGCGGACAGGAGCGTAATAAGGATCGCTTCCCTTTAACTCAAGAATCCCAATTCCTTGCAGTATGAACCATTTTTCTTGAAAGTGACCTTATCCTAATTTTCTTTTTTTTTTTTCAAATCATAAACCTTAGCAAATCAGACTATTACCCACCACCGTCAACCATTGGTCCTCTCGTCACAATCACCTATCACCATTGTCAACCACCATAATATCTACAAGCAAATAAATGGATAGAAAGAAAAAACCTAGATGGTAAAGAAGAAACTTGTCATAGTTACCCATGGTCATCTACAAGCAAGCTTACAGTATAGTATTGAAGAACCTGATGAAAAAGAAAATAGAGATTACACCATATCCTTTGAATCATATACACCAAATCATATGTATACCAAATGATAGAAAAACACTAACTTAGTGTGTTCAAACAAAAAGGTTATATAACTCTTTGACATGGAATGAGTTTTAAGGATAAGAGAGTGTGGATGAAGGGATCTAATTACAATGGTCACATATGTATAGTGCAAGTCTCGCGCTATACATAGCCTTAGAGGAGTGACATAGAATAACACGTAAGAGATGGCTTAGAGAGGAAAAGGCAAAAAGAAGGAGTAAGCAGTCTCAGGGAGCTTCGAATGCACACATGATAGGTAGAGGAGTTATAAAGCATCAACTTCGTTATTTTAGATAAGATGTGGTGTGTTCCTTGCTTTGAACTTTGTTTGATAGCAGTGTGACAGCATGATGTTGTTTCCCTTAATAGTTGAATTGTTAAATGAGGAAGAGTTCTTGAGTATTTATAGAGTTAGGCCATCAACGATGTCTGTCAAATCATAGTAGCAATTGACGGCCAAGATAAATCCTTTTGTTGATAGATCCTTCCATGGGCTCATGTTGAGGCCAAGCCTATGATGAGCCTCTTTATGTGCATGAACTTACTTAAGAAAAGTTGAGAGTGGATAGGTCGATCCAATGGTCTTTATTTCAAGCCTGCCATGTCACATATTCCTAAGTCACCCTAAATATGAACTAAACTTTTTAAGTCCTATCACTTTAACCAATAGAGTTAAGCTTAGATCATTAATGAACTTAAAGCTCATGAGTCATTCTAGTCCTCTACCGAGAGTAACAAAGAAAGAAAGAAAGGACAAAAGTTAAAGATCTTAAGGTTGATGTTGGAGTGGTTAAGAAAAGAAGGACCAAACTTAGGGTCATTGAGGATGTCTTTCCATTTGCTAAGACCGTGTTTGGCTATACCATCACAAAGTGCTTCATCTCCTTCCTCCATCCACATTCTATATTGTTTTCCCATTATACTGTCTCTATCTCTCTCTCTCTTTTCTCTTTCTCTTTCTCTATATACATAATTATATATTTACGTGATTCTTTGATAGGGACTTTTGAAGAGTGTAACACTATCTTGTAATTATAAAAATACAGATTGTAGATCTCTGAGATAGAGAGAGGTAGATAAAGAGAAAGGGGAAAGGATGGGGATAGGGAAAAAAAGAAAAAGAAAAATAGAGATTAAGGCTTAGAAAGACGATAAGGGTAATCTAGATATTTGGTTTTTATTATGGAGTTATTCTCTAATTGTCTTTTCATGAAACTAAATAATGTAATTATAATTATGGACTCATTCAATTACATATGAATCCTAAATCAATTGCATGTCTATCTTATACGGCAAAGTGAACGGGTCATAAATTATTCTTGGCTCTTTATGTTCATACACATACGCTAGCTTTTCATCATAGCCTGCGCTTAGATGGCAAAAAAGGATTGGGCTAAAAATGCCTAAAAGTCTAAAGATTTGTTAGAGAAGTTACTTTAACAAGAAAAATCCAACAAACAATCAATCAAACAAACAAGATCTTTGGCTTTTTCGGTTCATGCTCGAGTAATGTCAACCTCCATCAATAATTCATATGCAAGTGCCTTCAACTGTATGGTAGATGACCGAGAACTTTCTGCCCCATTAAGCCAATAAATATACACGACATTTCCAGCCATTGCATTCACAATAAATTTTATTGCAAAATGCCCCCACCTTACTATTAAACAATAAATACGAAAAGCGCGCCAAATTTACCCGTCATGAAATATTAGCTCACTTACTTTGGAATTAATTTTTCCATGGTATTAGAATAGAATGGATTTATTTCAGATTATTATATTCAATTTACGAGAAGTGAAATATTTCATGTGGTGAAGTGAATAGACCATTGGTTATAAAAGTATATCAATTTGTTTCAACATCTTTATTCTGTATCCGTCTATGTAGCTTATAAATTGTACATCTTGTTAGATCATATATGGTTAAGAGAGCATAAAATGGAGAGTATACCAAATTGTAGCAACATGAAATTGATGAAACGGAGGCACTAATTATAAAAGTATAAATTTTATACTTATATAGCTACACTATCAATAATGCTCCATCATATATTAACAAGTGCAGAAAAAGTTAGTGTGGAACACGTGAACGTGAAGAATGCTGTAGTCCCATTCTTAGTTTGAGGACGAAAAAGAAGTTGGACTTGTGGGCCTAAATATTGCTACTCTTAAACCTAATCATTCATGGTTTTTCAACCGATTGAGAACTAAGGTGCTTTTTCTTTTTTTTTTTTTCAAATAATATTTTCCATGATTTCATTCTAAATCTATTCCAATCAAAATCTTTGCGGTTGTGAAGTATTATTAGTGGAAATTCAAAAAGTTGCATATGGTTTTTAGTGATAAATAATGGTTGAAAGTGATTATAATAGCTTATCACTGTAAATGTGATTAATAATTACGGATTATATTAATAAAAAGCTACGAAAATGATTTCATCTTTAGAAATAAAATTTTTTTCTTAAAATTTTCATTGATTTGGCAAAATAATAATAATAATAATAATAAAATCATTGATTTCTTGTGATGGGTTGAAAAAAAGATTCAATAAGTGTTACGTACTATGTATTATATATATAGTATAAATACCAATAAAATATTAACACACATAATAATAAAATATATAAATTTTAAATCAATTATTATACATGATTTGCACACATCGTAGATGTTAATATCTCATTGGTATTTACACACTATATATACATAACATACGATATGTATTACTTACCGAATTGTTTTTCAATGTGTTGATAATTTTTACTAGCCAATGGACATAATTTTTTACTCGAACCATCACTTATCATGAAAAAATTACGAATAATCTCATTATCTTGAATATACTATTGTAATATTTAGGGCTGGAAGTTTGTGTTATTATGTCTTGTCTTGTTTTCATATTTAAAAAACCTAAACTCGTGATATAACCTATTTATTGATCTTGTATGAATACCTAAATTCGTAACCTAGTCTGTGTCTTATGCTTAGGTTGGACTTATTTATATTAAAACTTACAATATGTGCTACTACATCATATCCCGTTAATCTTAAGTTTAATAATGTTTTTCAATTAAAAAATTATAATTAGATATTTAAAATATTTATAGATATAAAGGGAAAAGAGTGATAATAATATTTGAATTTCAAAAAGATAAATAACATAGTATCTCCATATTTAATATAAATTACAACTCAAACAAAAGTTATAATAAAGTAAAATCTCACAAAATATAAAAAAATTTGAAAATTTAAGCTATATAATATTATTAAATTAAGTGGAAGTATAGAATAAATAAATATCAATATTATTACTAGTATTAATTTCCAAATATATCACGTTATTAACTTGATTTTAACGGGAGATTGTTAAAAAAATTATATATAAGTCTGTAAGTTTTTGTTCATTTAATATATAATGCAGTAAGAAAAATATATAACATTACTAAATTTAAGTTACATAACATTATTAAATTAAGTAGACTTATGATTTAAATGAATATTTGTATTTTTTCTATCAAATTTTCAAGGGAAATATTAAAAAAAATCTATTCATGAGTTTGTTTTTTTCCTATTCAAACTACAATGAAGTGAGAAAAATATATAACTAAAAGCATCTCAAATTTTTAATTCAGATCTCTAATTTAAAAAGAAATAATTTATATAATAAAATGTAACTATGGAAGAATATATACTGTATCTCATGTCTGAGTTGCGTCCCATATCTAGATATGGAAGCTTGATCGAAACGCAAATAAGAATTTAATTGTACTTTAAATGGATCTAACTCATTTGTATCTTGTCTTTAAATCCCATATTGCTAGCCCTAATAATATTTAATAATTCTAAACTTTTTATCATAACCAATACCGAAAGAGTCTCATCCTTGAAGTGTCTTTGATTTCGATGTAGTGATGTATCTTTTCCAATTCTTCTACACAAAACCATCTCCACATATAAAACCATAAGTTGGTTGTTAGAAAACCATGAGATTTCTTTTTCTGCCTTAGAAGGAGTGGCTGATATTAAACATATTTTGTACTTTCTGGTCCATGGGAACTAATAGGTGGACAACAGTGTTTCTCTATTTCCCAAAATAAAAAAATATAGTGCCATCCATATGTGCAGTAAGTACCAATTGGCCCCATAGAATAGATTCGAGGTAAATTATTTGTCTAAATCGTTTCCTAGGGTCCCTAATCGCTAATTCGACACGTGTTTTAATTTTAATTTTGATTCCCATTTGACAATTATACGTATGCTGTTGCTTTGTTATCTTAATCTCCTTAGCTTATATACATCGTTATTCACCTTATTTCTTATACCTTATGTTCATAGCTTATGTACATGTAGAGTTTCTTTATTTATGGGTCATACGCACATGGATACAATTGGATGAGCCAATTAAAAGGTATCCGAGTTTTTGAACCCGATACAAACTCTATAGAGAATTATAATAAGGTTTTGAGATATGATTCAAAACTCTATAAAGTTTTAGAATTAGATTTTAGTATTAAAAAATAAAACCCGATAGGAAATCCAATCGGGTAAAAAAAAAATGCATATATTAATAAAAGTTTTTACTTTTAACTTATGCAATATGTATACTTTACATAAGTTTTATATTGTATAACACATATTATTTTTAATTTTTATTATTGTGTAATCCTAATTTTACTTAACTTCTTTCTATTTACTTTATCTTTAATCCTATATGAACCTTATGAAAACCTACCCGTATAGAGTTCTTTGAATCTTATAAAATCCGTCCTTATAAGGTTTTTGATCCTATAGGGGGTTGATCCTATAGGGAGTTGGTTTTGGGAACAGGAGATAAAACCTTATAAGGTTTTTATAAGGTTCTGGAGAATATCAAATCTTATAAAGATAGAATTGGGTTTCTTAAAACTTGTCCCAAACTCATCCCGATTGCATCTCTACATATATATACATTACATCATATGTTATGAATTCACATGTAAGAGATGAGTATTATGTTTTAATTGAATCTAAGTAAATAGGATGAGATAGAAAACGATGAGAGAGAAGGTATATTAGATCTTAGCTAACTAGTATACTAGTGTGATGGGTAGTGAAATTGGAGTTACAAAGTCCATTAGAGAATTTCATGTAGAGCGTTGTATCTAAGGAGATTAGTAGTTGGTGCTTATAGAAACAAGTAATCGATAGCCACCATCACATTTTGTTGATAACTATCAAACTTTTGTTGGCATAAAGTATTAAAAGATATGATGTAACGTATAAGCTTGTTAAGAAAGGCTAAGATTAGTCAAATCAATCTTAATGAACTCTATTTTGATTTCACTAATAAAAACCATCTAAATTATTCCTAATTTCACCTATTTACCTGAATGATATCACTAATCAAAATAAGTAAAATCAATAACCTCAAAACACTTTATATATTTTACAATGTAGCATCATTACAGCTAATAATAAGCTCAATCTCAACCAATGTCATTTCTTACTTCTTAGGATCACTTTTGCAATAACTAGTAGACTTAATCAATATTACTTATGTATTAGGTGTTTTCGAAAGAATTTGATTTCAAAGTCTAGATTTTTAGAACTTGCTCTCATAAGATAGCACAGAGAAGATATAACCTCATACTTGCTCTACGACCATATTCAAACTAATTTCATATATAATATTGGGTCTAAGCTTAATGTCACTCTCTGGTCTTAATGTAAGCAGATTGTAATAAATATCCAATTCATAAAACATTGCAACTAAATAAGTAAGTTTGTTAAATTTAATGAAAATATGACGAAGTAAGCTCACTTATAGACCATTATTTTAAATTGACATTGGACCAAATAATTTAACACATCTTGATATCTCACTTGGATTTTGTTGTTATTAGTTAGTTTCTTTTATTTTTATTTCACATTTCTTTTTAAATTTGAAACTCCAATTGCATATATGGTCTTTTATCTTTGAAAGTTGAAAATACTCTAAGAAAAATACATTAAATGATGATATTATTGAAACAAAAGATTACCTTATTAAAATAAGTTCATATTACATCATAAATAAAAGATAATAAAGGGAAAAAAAAAAGAAATGAAACAATAATTCTATAGGTAAATGATATTAAAGAGAGTATCTTTTCATAAAAGCATGATAATTTCTTATATAAATATGCCTTCAATTTCTCCATATAAATAACTCCAATAAGAATTCTCTTACTACATTAAGGAGAATAAAAAGAAGAGCAACATTACTAAACAAGTAAGCATTTAAGCCCTAATTTCCTATCATAAATAATGGTTATAGTAAAAGAGAGATTTAGAAATACAATGCATGAAGAGAATTTTGACACCACAAGAATTATATACTGTTAAAGGGGACATTAGAATTGATAAACTAGGGTTATCTACAATAGATTAATAGCCCATGAAAGTTGTAGAAAGAATTTATAAATTATAGATAAAAACTCTAGAATCATTAAGAATAACAAATTATTAAAACCAAACCCAAAGTATTAGCTAATAAAATAAATTTTTAGATTATAAGATTAAGGTTTTATAGAGAAGAATGAATTACAATTAGGTGGAACCCTAAAACTTCATTTAGGATAAGAAAAAGCATGAGACAAAGAAAGACAAAGAAAGTTGGACTATAGATAAGGCCGGTCATGTTTTCTTTTCTTTAATTGGTTGCCTTCCTTATGTAACCTACTACTCATTTATTAATCATTCCAACTCTAATCAATGGAAATCTTTAATTGATTAATTTAGGATTTTCAAAGTTTGAATGAATCGTTAGTTAGATTAAAAATTAAGAGAAACTCATAAATTGGAGAAGAGTAACAATTCAAAATAAATTTAGGATTAAGCTATTAGTTATTTGTTATAGAAAAATAGAAGATGAAGAGTCAAGTGTAGCTTTTCAAGAAAATGAAGGTGAGAGTGCTGATGCTTGTTTGTTGTTTTTGCATGATAAGAAAGTTGCAATTGAACTAATATATATTAAACCACAAAAATTGTATGTTTTTCTTATGCATGGTCATGTGAACCTTTGAGCGGTAATAATTGACAAGGAAATGATGATCCAAGGATCTTAGGATGTTGTAGTTAGATTGGGCACGAATGTCATTGCAGTAATTGTGTGAATCGTCGATATGTAAAAACTATGGTTGATACAATCATCTCAGTAAGAGTAAAATTATAATAGGGCTAATAGCTAGAATGAAACATTAATTAAAGCATTTTAGATGGATTATACTGTTTATGTCTTGACATGGGTGGTGGATTATACTATTTATGTCTTGACATGGGTGGTGAACTCAAGATAAAAAGATTAGTTTGTTTATGATGAGAAATAGAGTTGTTTATTGCAAATGATGGGTCTATAGACGATTGGCTTGTGAGTTTTGTACTATTATTCATTGTAGATGGTGAGTTGTAATTCCTTTGTACATGAAAAAGTAAAACCTAACTCGTCTCGGACCTTGATTAGCAAGGTTGTGTCATTGTGATTCACTTAAAATCATGCCTTATTAAAATTATTGTTTATTGCATTTAGTTTGTAAGAATAAAATATTGTTTATTGCATTTAGTTTATAAGATTGCACGTGTTTGAGTAGTTCGATATATGTGCAATCTCCAAGGATTATACTTAGAATTGAACACTTGAACAATTTGATTACTTCGTCGAAAGGAATAAAGTTATAATATAATAATTATTATCAGTGAACGGAATAGAGTTGTAAAGTTATAACAAGTTATGGATTGATATTTTTATATTATTATTATTTTTTTTTTTTGCTATCGATATTTTTATATTATTAATTAATTTTATAAAGAGTATTTTGTGAAAGAAAATCAATTCAAGAATTACATAACTATTCATGGGTTCATCGGTTTAGGTAATGAACAATTATTTTTGATATTTTAAATAATATAAATTTCTTATGACATTTCTATTACGAATATAAAATTTAACTACATATTGTAATAGCTCTTTCATAAGAAATAATGATAATGAGAAGAATAAAAAAAAGTAAGCTTTATATATTTCTATTCAAATAGGAATATACCGTGGATTTACCATACCATAACAAGACCTGTATTGAATTATAACTAGGTCATCCAAATATACACCAGGAGACATCCATGCGGTCGTAAAGAATTAGGTTCCAAAATTTTAAATACACGGCAAATTCTTTACACTAGATCACGTTCAAAAGAATCTCAAAGCAAAACCCAACACCACCCCCAAAATGCAGCGCACAAAGCAAGAGTCTATATGGCAATTCAACAAACAATCCTTTCTTTAAAATTATATTCACAGCTAATGATATGTACAGAGAAAAGCTTCTGAGCAAAATAAAGCAGCAGCATAATTTGCAAAAGCAAATTAATCTTCGACCTCTAGGCACCTCACACACCAATGCCGAGGATTACATTTATACCCGTAAAATTAGGGGGAAAAAAAAAAAGCTCTTCTTTTTTTTTTTTTTTTGGGTTGAACTGGAAATTGGAAAGTCAATGAAGAAAAGAGTAATTTTAGTTATCTTTCTTCATTAGTCCTAAAATGAAATAAAGCACAACCGAAATGGGACCGAAGTATTTCCAAGGATCGCAAAGAACTTGGTAGGTTTTGAAGCTTCGTTCAATTACTCGACAGAGATGATGACGATGCAAGTGCTACCGCCTGTGCCCACACCTTGAGCCGCGCCTTCACGTCGCGTGGGTCGTCGCCTGAAATTAATCAAATCCAACATTTCCATTAGGCGATAATTAGTATAATTTGGATAAAATGGTTTCCGTCCTAATTCGCAACTGACCAATAGCTTTTTCCGACATTGAGAATACCTAATACAATGCATTATGCAAACACTTGTCCGATGTAAGATCCTTAATTATATGGTATTTATGTCACTAAAGCAGTTATGTTGGGAATCCTAATCCTTCCATAAGATTCCCCACTATGAGTAGAAAAAGTGTGTCCGATTGGTAGCCAAATAAATGTCAAAATTCAACAACTTCGAACCCCTCAAATCACAACTAAAGACAAAATACCTTTTTCTTAAAATCCCCCAAAAACATTTCATGGTTCCAGCTTCCACAGTACACGCCCAAATCACAATTAAATCTAATAGAACGAACAGAAACAAAATATTTTATAAATATATATATATATATTATACATAACCGTCTAAATAATAATATCAATTTTTTTTTTCCAACACGACAAAATTTTAATCATTTCAATTTTCAACACCCCCCACAGTGACCATGATGTCAGTCCTTACACAAAACGCCCAAATCACAACTATCCCAACAGAACCAAAATTTTTCAACACCCCCACAGTTTCCATGATTTCCAATTTAACACCACATGCCGCAAGAAAGCCAACGTAGCTCTTTCTGTTAACATCCCAAAACTTTGATTATTTCCATTGGACACCCCAAAAGTTTTAGAAATTCCACGCAAACACAAAACACAGAGAGAGAGAGAGAGAGAGAGAGAGAGAGAGAGAGGGAGGGGACACTCACCAGGACTAGAGATCCGCCAATTAGCAATAGGAGAATCACCACCACTACTGGTGTCAACAGACTTCCTAGTAGGAATCTCCACCATTCTTTCATGTTCCAACTCAAACCCTAAATCTCTACATGCCTTCACTTCCTCCAAATCCATACACAAGGACCTCCTCCCTCCTTTCGGCCTCGTTATAACCACCGGCAACAACCCACTACCACTACCACTACCACCACCACAACCACCACTTCCCTCACTCTCTCCACTAAAACTATTACAATTACTCCATAAAATATTATTCCCACTTTGACCCCCAATACTTTTCCTATTCCCATTTCCACCCCACCTTTCTCTTATAATTCTCCTCCTGGAATTCTTCCTGTTTCTCTTCTCAAACACACCCTTCTGCGCTTCATTCTCACTGGCATAGTCCTTAACGCCGAGTTCCGTCCTCTTCGCAGCTTCCGCCCGGGTTCCTCTCCCCCGTGGAGGAGTTGCGGGGAGAGAATAGCATTCCTGTTCGTCACTCGAATCTGCTGACATCTCTGCCAGGTCCTCCCCGTAGTTCTCGTCGGAAATTTCCTCGTCAACATCCCCGTCGAAGCTCTCGATGGACAGTCTCGACATGAACATCCTCATGCCATTTGCATACGTGCCGTTCCACTCATCATGTGAGTAGTCATCATCAAACTCATCGTGTGCATGCCCATATTCAGTATCAACATCATGAACACGACCATCGTGATCATCCTCATCGTTCGTGCTCATGAAACTGCTAGAGCACACGGAAAGCCTGGACAAATTATGGGCATGACTGTGAATTTGGTTATGTTCATGTTCATGGTCATGATCATCGTCAAACACATGATGATCAACATCATCTGATGGTTTTCTTAGTATTTTTGACAGAAGAGTCTCATGCGAAGCCATGAAGATGAAGTCAACAAGGAAAACACACTTATTTTTATTCTTTTCCCTGTAAAGGTGGAGTCTTTGAGACTTGGAAGAGTGAAACTGGGGCAGAAAATAGAAAGCTAGAGTGATTATGTTGTGGAAAATTCTGGAGTTGAAGAGTGAAAGAAAGTGGTTTTAATGATGAGAGAAACTGGGTATGTGCTTGTTGGTATACGAGACTTTTGAGCTTTTTTCATCAATCATTCGTTTCACGAATACTAGTGATAAGGTAAAGAAGAAGGCTGGACCAAACCCCAACAAGCTTATTTATACTTGTACATTGTTGTACACTTGATCTTCCTATTATGCCCCTAAAAGCATTTGGTTTATTATTTCTAGGAATTTTATGGGATTAGTGCGTTATAAGGGCATCCCAATGTTGAAGATTCTATTGGAGGTTTTAATTATCATATTGATTTCTTAAAATACTCTTTTTCCAAAACCTCTTAAATCTTAAGATTTGTTTTTGTTATTTGCATGATTAGTAACACATAAACTTAAACTAAAACAATAATAAAAACAAAAAGAAAAACCATAACATATTGTGGTCCTTAGCCATCCAAAAAGGAGGTGTATCGTTGAGAACTCTAGTACAATGCATAAAGAACCAAAATGAAGTTCTTAAAATTGAGAGATGTGTCCAGTACTTCCTATTGGGGATGTTTTAAAGATTGGTTTAAATAAAAAGAATTAGATATGATAAATATAAAAAAATTAGATCGTATAAAATTTATTATACCATATTTAGTAGATAGAAAATTTATATTAAAAAAATAAATAATTTTTTTATAATATTAATAAAAATAATATTTTAACTCAATATTATAACATGGAAATGTATTTTTAAAAATGTAAAATATTTTTTACTTTTGTTTCATAAATTTTATTTTTATACTATAATATAGATATGACAAAATTTAAGTTCTTTATTCGATCAATTAGCCCAATTTTTATCTAGTTATCAAATAAAGTTACAAATTAAATATATGAAAATTTTTTTTATTTAATCTAGTATCACAAAATTTACATAACCAAATGCTAGCTAAGGGAACCATTAAAATTTTTTTAAAAAATTCATACAAATAAAAATATTGAGTCATTTAGATCCCTGTATTTAAGCCAAGATTCAATTATATATTTTTAAGTTTTAAATAAATAAATATAGTCATAATTCATAGAATATACTAAAAGACTAGTTGGTACAATTGGAATCATGAAAAATTTAAATAACTCACTTAAAATGTATGAGATGTAATTATATTTTAGCACAAAAATTACTCAATAATAGAACACTTGAGAATTTGTAACATATTTATTCTTCTTGTCAGGTTTGTAGGTTGCCTTTTTTTTTATTCCATTGACTATGTCTATGGCAAAATTGTTGTACCACTTGAGTATTTCAAGGATAATTAATTAAATGCTTATCAGGTGGACACTGACGAAACGCATGCCACTCTAGAAGTGATATTGGTACCTATTCATTTTAGCCTATTTACCACTTTCCTAATTTTGCGAAGAAGCTTGATACATACTTTTGGCGTTGGCTCTCCTCTTATTACGCAAAAGGCCAAATGGAACAAAATATTTTAAATGATTAATGGAAGATTTCATAACAATTTTTATACATAGCATTTTTCTTTTCTTCTTTTTTTTTTCTTCACTTTCTTCTCTGCGTTTGAATTTGCATAAGTAGAAACGGTTTGAATTGGAATAAAATTGAAAAAGGAATGAAAAATCTACTCCTAAATTTAAAAGTATTCACGGAATCAGTGATTTTATTTATACGATATAATAGTATTTGTAAAAAATGTTCTTAATTTGTGATTATATATTAAAAAGCTATTTTCATAAATTCCTATTTATTTGTTTTAAGGGAAGGAGAGGACTCTCTTGAAACCACCGGAATTATCAATTTTAAGGATTCATAAATTCAAAAAAGAAAAAGAAAATAGAGTAAAATTCGAAATTATAATTTCACTACAGGTTTATTCCCATACCGAATGTATGACAAATATTTAATAATTTAGAAAGTGTTTTTGACATGGTATATTATTCACTAATTCCAGATAATATGACATATCTTACTGTAAAATCAGTCTGTCTTGAAAAACTAATTATTATATGACATATCTTGCTGTAAAATGAGTCCATCATGAAAAGCTAATTATTATCAATTGAAACGATTCGCAAAATTTTATTGGAAACTTCCAATGTCGGCAAGCATGTTATTGAAATGATGATTTCATTTTTTCTTTTTCCTTTTTTTGGTCAAGGTCATTTCATTAAGATTTTCTTAAGCAAAGTTGAACGAGCGGAACGCTTCGCTCGTGAAAGCCTTTACAAGAGAAGTGTATTTCCCATTTCCGAAATAGAATAAATTGCACTGACAAGAATCACAAATCACTCATCATTATTAAGATTTAGATCCTCTCAAATCTTAGTTTAGAATAGCAATTTTTCAGATAATATTATTAAAACTACTCAACTTTGACTATTTTGAATTTTGAATTTGATAGATTTGATATTTAATTTGAACATTTTATATTATTATTATTTGTCTAGTTTGATTATTAATCAAAGTGAGACTCGTATTATATATATATATATATATATATGAGTAATAGATAGTAATAATGATATGAAAGGTTTTAATTAGATATTGAATTTAATATGTTAAAAGTTTACTTAGTAAATTGAATTTTCAACTACAATCTAGATAGTATTTATAGAATTGTCCCACAATTTTTTCTATTAAATATCTTATTCATTTAGAAATAACTGGAGAGAGAGAAAATATAATGAATTAGAAGAGAGAGAGAAAATGGTAAAAGTAACATGCTGACTTTTTCAATTTGTTATTTAACACATGGAAAATCCCTGATCAAGCTGCAGATATTCACTCGTTCCATAAAATAATTTGAGCTTTGGGAAATGAGAAGTATCAATTACACGATATAAATAGACATTTTAAGTGGATGATATGACTTTTGGTTAGCCCAAAAAGAAATTAAAATGGTCAAATTTTACGTAAATTAAGAGGATTCCAATCGCATTTTTATGAATATAAGAGCAATTCATTTATAGAAGATGAAAATAACTCCCCGTTTTTTATATTCGTGTTTTTTTCTTTGAAAAACTTCCCTACATTTATGATTTATTTTATAAAGCCAAAAGATCATGTATATTATTTGGATTCTATTATATATTATTTACCTTTCTCACGGAAAATAGATTTATATTAGTTAAATTAGTTGATATTAATATTTGGGAAGATGGGTTAGTTAGGACAATATGGCGAAGATCGCTATCATATCAAGCTAAGTTGGTGGCTCCATGAGTTATTTAACTAATATCGTCATTTAATTGACTTTTACGGCGATGGGATTGAAATGGATTTAAAATATAAAATTAGATAAAATAAATATGGAAACTTCGTCGTCATGTAAACGAGCTAATAAGATAATGATTGAATGGGAAACAACACGGCAAAGCCGCGACACGACAAGTGACGTACGCAATTTTGGGTTTTTGAGAAGAGTGCAATGTATGTGTTTGTCTTGCAAACCACTCTCGCCCGGACACGTGCCCAAATGTTGATGCAAGATTATCTGTATAAAAAAAAACCGTTTTATTTACCAATAACATTTTGATATTTATCAATAAAAAAACGTAATTTTGAAAAAACATAGTAAAATATCAACTATATTTTTATGAATTAAAATTTTATAAATGTGATTCATATAATATGTTAATATTATTAAAATATTTTTTTAAATGTAATTGTATACTATGAGTTAGAAACTAGGTGAATGTCACTTTTGTAATCTAAAACTTAAGTCATATTTACAATTAATTACTTGAAACCTAATATTTAATTTATTGCTTATAAAACTTTTAAGATCATTTATATTACATGGGTAAAGTTTAGGTAAATAATTACAAAAATAAGTAAGATTCATGTTGTTAATTATAGAAATAAAAAAAATTCAAATAGTCTATTGCAGAAATAGATAGGTAATTTTAAATATTAAATTGAAGCTTCTAAACTTGAAGTAATTGATTGTAAATAATTAATAAAATCATATACCATGTATCAATTCGGGTTGTATGAAAAATAGATAATTTTTTACTGAATTTTAATGAAATCTATATATAATCTTGTTTTTTTACGTAGGAAATACAGTATTCTATCGAAAAGATAATAAATATATATGTAATATTGAATGTATCTGGTTGCATTTATCTTCTGACCGCTAAGTAGTTAGGGTGGGAGGAGAGTCGTGTGAGGGAGAGGAAATTGCAAAAGAAGACAAAAAGTCCTATCCACACGATTGCACCAGGTGACTAAATACTAAAAACACACGAGTTTTGTGACTACGAAAACATGCTTATCTGGTATCGTTGGTTTCATTGACTCATGAATTTGAACTGCACGAACGCCCACTCGGTTTTTACGCTGTTTCTCGATGTGGTTAAGAGTAATTTAATTAAGCGATCGACTAATCAATAATTATAGTCTAAGACCATTTCAAATTTAGATAAGTCATTCATTTATTTTTATTTTTTCTTAGTTTGACCAATACGAAATTTAATGTTTCTAATGAAGTGAAGTATGGAAGTGCACGACTAACGAGGATCTTCAATGGCCTCTTCTGAACACTTCTTGTAAATATGTGGGATTTGTTTGAATTTATAATGCATATTGTCACTCTTTTTTTATGTTCTATTGAAATTAAGGGCTAAGCATATAAGGGATTTATTTGAGTTAAGCTAAAGAAACACAGCTGATTTAAAAAAAATGATCCATCTAAACAAAACCCAAGGGCTTGCTTATAAATTGCATTTGCATTTTGATCTCTTATTTTTATCTCATTTTGTGCTAAATGTAGTTTGTTATGGAAAAAAACTATCTGTTCAAAACCATTTGATTGATTGATTACATTTGGATAATATGTATCAACTGTAAGTGTTTTGTAAAGTCAAATTATTCAAAAATTCAGATATAATTTTAAGTAATTTACGAGCTCATTTGATTTTGCAAGATATTTTTTTTCCCCTGCTAGATTTTCACGTGACAAATTTTGTAAAAAAAAACAAAAAATCAAAAAATGATTTTCACGTGACAAGGTTTTCCTGAAATGGACAAGTAGGATGCAGTCATTTTTCAAACCGAAACATCATGCATTTTTCGAGGATAACTCGTCGCCAAAATGTTCTATTGGAATTAGAAGTTTTATTAACTATAAAAACCAATATTTTGTTGGAACTTCAATCAAATGAGTTTCAACCGAAATCAAATCTAGAATAAGCATATTAACATCATTAAGTGACGCTTTGGGTTCAAATATATCATCTATCTCTCAAGCAAACCTATTTTAGATATTTTCAATTACCGTGATTCTAATCAAGGAGTCTGCTTAATATTTGTATTGCATTTTAATTAGAGATGGTTATGGGTAGATTTTTTTCTATTAAGGATGGTCATGATTTGGTTTGACATGATTTATGCTTTTGAATGGAATCACAACTAATTATATGGTTTGGTTTTTTTTTTTTTTTTTTTCTATATCCAACTTTACAATTTGATTCATAATTTTTTCGAATGAAAAAAGAAAAAAAGTTTGATTTTCCATTCAAATAAAATAAAATTCTCAAAATATTAGGACAAATAAAAGATGATCAATGAGAAATGAAAATTCGGGTCTTGGTGTTTATGCTTTGGAACTCATGTTTGAGTCTATAAGTATGTAATTGAGAGTTCAAAAAGTTAGGAAATAAGGTGGCAATATTTCATATGGTGGTTTCAAATGGAGTACATTTGCATAAAGTGATTAAACTAAAAAAGAACTTGACATTGTTAAATCGGTGAAAATACAAGTTACATGACTCATGAAAAAATATAATTATTTTTCTACCTTTCACGATTCAATTTAATTTGTAATTTCCCTTAAAAATGGTTTCATTTGGTTTGTAATTTTTTTGAACATAAAATAAAGACTTGAACCTCATTTACGGTTTGATTTAGCACTACAAAAAAACTTAACATATAGTGACCAATAAAAGGCAAGGATAATTCTTTTTGCAACAAAATAATATCTCTTTTTTAAATTTTAATTTTCATATGGGCATGCTCCTTGTGAAAAGTAAAAAATATATATTTAAATATGAAGTAAAAAAAATAAAAATAAAAATCTCACTCAAGGTTGAATGAGAAAGCCACTACTCATATTGTGATAATTGTTTCCCAAGAGGTAATCAACCAGAGAAAGATAGACATAAAAAGATAGGAGATTTTATGGGCCCGTTTCCTATTTTGATGGGATCAATCTCGTTCTCTTTCCTATTATTCATTATTGAATTAACAATTTATTTAATGGTTTAGATTTAAAGTGATACAAATAAAAGGTGTGATGGAAGGCAGTAGAGGTCTTGTAAAAAATAAGGATGGGATTGTAGAAAAATCCTAAAAAGATATATATATATATATATATATATATTTAAATGATAACCATTTCCCAAGTTTTATGCAAGGAATCGATGAAACAAATTTGCAAACATTGAATAACAAAACAATTTGTCCATTTTGGATTGTTCTTTTGTTTTATTCACTTATTAGTCAAAATTGAAACGATATGATATACAAAGTTTTCAATACTGTACTGGGTTGTGTATATTCCATATATTATGAATTATTTTTTCTTAAAAAAAGAGAAAAACTAATTTTATAGAGAATTTATGATTTATCATTCTTCTAAATTAAATGATTATTATCTGCACACAATAAAGTTTATGCAATATAATATCTTCAATTCGTTATTATCGATATATGTAAAGAGAAAGAAAAAAAAAAAAAATTTCTACATGTTTAAAGGGGTAGCCAACATCATAGTCAATTTAGATGAAGGGATAATCGATGAGGGAGAGGGTGAAATTACTATTTGTTATTAGCTTGTACATTATAAAATTACAATGTTATATCCATTTAATATTTTCCATTTAAAAAAAGGCACACACATGGGGATAATTGAGGATGATGTATAATATATTATACAAATATAATATGTTTTCCATTAAAATGATAGCTTCTAGTTATGGTTCCCATATCTATAAATCTTAATAATTTTTTCATCAAATTTTCAATTATTATGATATTTATACTAAAAATGTTTTATTATTTATTTAGTAATATGTTCAATTGTACTCATTTAAAAAATGAATTATTTTCTTTTAAAATTTTAGGAAAAGAAAAACTATTGATAATTAAATTGTTTTTTTATTTATTTAGTGAAATGTTTAATTTTGCTTATTTTACAAATAGTTTATTTACTTATTAAAATTTTAGTACAATGTGAAGTTTATTTCACAAATGGTCACAATAAAAAATAGTTGGTAATTAAACTATTCTTTATTTATTAGTAATATGTTTAATTTTAGATGTTGATACCTAATTTTGGGTTGGCTCGAGGCCTAACCCGAACAGAGGTCCCTCAAGGCCCATTAATGGCTAGATGATCGAACTCTTTGCTTTTTCCAAGTGTTTCGCTCCACATGAGCACTAAGCCTACCTAAAAGTACTTTGAGAGCCCAATCCCTAAGCACTAGGCTCTTGAGTACTTAATTGATCATTTAGGTAAGCCAAAACTATGAAGGTCTTCTCCATCTTCGAGCCCAAGTACATTACGCAATGATACTTTGCTCCCGCGAGGTCTCTCTTGAAGTATAGTTTATAGCCCATGGGTTGCTTATGCCCCCATCCTTCGCCTCTTCGGGAATATTTGTCTTTAGTGTCTTGATAGGAATCAACTTCTTAGACTGATCGTGTACAGTCGAGCTAAAGGACTCCAAGGACTCACGCAAAGGATACTAGCTTAAAACCTCATCTAGGATAAGGATTCTTACTCCAACCTCCATATTTCACCTTGTTGTCAACTTGAGTATTAAGCTCTTATGTGTGCCAACATGGTTCCTAACCTACTGAGTAGCCATACCAATTGCCAAGCTCTTTCTAAGACCCAGACAGAGTTTAAGCAGACTAACTTCAAACCTCTATTCGACATCTGACCCTAATCCAAGCCAAATTGCAAGATACCCAATTTGAAGGGGATTTAGACATCTTTGACCTAGTAAGCTCTAACTTGAATTAGATTAAGTTGGCTCTAACTGCAAACTCTTTTCCTTTACCTTTGTCCGAATTGTATCATACTTCAGACCACCAACTACCATGCGATACAAGTCTTTTAGCATAACATTCTGGAAAGATTTTTTACATTTCAGTATAGAATATTTTTTGTCTCTTTTATCCTTTTAGTATATTTTATGTATTCCAAATTGTAAATTATCCTTTTTGTCTTTTCTATATATACTTGTAACCCTAGTAGGGGCTAATATATAAATCCCATTTGTTTGTATGTAGTCATAAATCTTATTATTAGAATTAATACAGGTTCCCTTTTGTGAGCAACCTTAGTGTTCTTATTATCATTTTAACTCTTATTTATTTCCTTTAGTAAGGAGTAGTGACGAGTGATTCTATAGTTCAGACTGATGAGTCATATCCGGCAGATTGTAGGCTGATTAGGATCAATTGGTGTGTCATATCCAATTGATAACTGCCCGGATTTTGCTAGTTTTCTTTTGTTTCCTTTTTATTCTCTTTGTTGTGATCCTTTCTCTGTGTGTACAACCCTAGAGATGCATCGACTTCCCTAGTATCATAGCACAGTTCTGAAAGGGATTATGTAAAGTTGCAGTAGAGTTTCTGGTTCGTATTTGTTGTTAGTGGCTGTTGTATTCCTTTCGTAGTTACTGCAGTGTATTCGTGTTAAGTAAGTTTTGAAGTTTTGAGTTATGTAGTGAAGATTTGAGTGTTGTTAAGTATAGTTCTTGTTGATACTCCATTATACTCTGTTTTTCATTGCAAAAACAGAGCAAATGCATTTCTGTTATATTTAAGTGAGTTTTAGGTGTTGAAGTTGTTAGGAGTGTGTTAGTAGAAGTTTTGAGTAGTAAAGTAGAAGTGTTGTTGTGTAATATGTTGTTAATTTGTTCAAGAAAGATTATACTATATTATATTCGAGTGTTCAAGGTATTATTGGTGACTAGAGTAGTAGTGCTTAAACTGGTCATTATCATAATGGTAGTAACACTCTTAGGTCAATTGATGATAAGCTTGACAAACTCACTAATCTTATTAAGAGTCTGGTCACTACAATTTAATTTAATAGACAACCCTAAGGTATGTCACATCATAACCTACCCGAGAATGTTCTAGAGAGACCCTATAGCTAAGGTGGTAGAGCTAATTGCCCAGTTTGACCCCATCGATTTGAAGGAGTTGCAGACCAAGTTACTTAACGACTAGAGTTGAAGGAGATTAAGGAAGATGATAAAGAAATAGATGCCAAAGAGTATGAAGAGGAAGAAGAAGAGACCAATTATTATTGAGCATAAGAGTGAAGATGCTAAATGATGCGGACCGTGACCAAGAACAGACAAAACTAGTTGCTGAATGGGTTTAAGGTTTGTCGAAAGCTTGAAAGAGTTGATGGGGAATGGTGCAAAAGAACAAATGAGGAAAGAAAAAGTAAGCAAAACTCATGAACAACTCCAATGGATATGACGCACTAGTGGAACTTCAGAGGACTCACAGCATAGCTCGATATGACGTATGAGTTGGTCCGGTGAAGTTACTTGCTATCTAACCTTGCTTATGGGATAAGATAAGAGTGAAATGAGAGTAAACAAGTATAGTGTTTATGCAAAGGAAGAATATCTAATATATTAAACAGTAATTTGTTGATGGCTTACAAATACAAAGGGTATTTATACTCAATAAGTTAAGGTAACTTACCAAAAGGGAAAAGATAAAAAGGGCATTTCCTAAAAAAGTAATATACAAGGTATAAAAGGGTAAAAATAAATATTCAAGGAGATCAATTATTGGTGTAATAGATTTTACACATGATTCTATATATGTGATGATGCTATATTGGTGATGCTTTTGGAAGAAGCGAATAAAAAAAAGTATAGTCAACTTACTTATCTGAGTAAGGATGGCTTAGTTAGTCCAGAGTATATCTTTCGTCATCTCGACAAAGGTGATGTTGAATAAGTGATTAGCTATGCATGAGTGAGAATGAGAATTGGTTGTTGTCTCGGCCTTTCGATTCTTGGCATACTATCTACAAGAAATAGGCAGTCATTCGGCTCAACATACAGAACTGGTTGGCAAGGAGATATTCGACCTCAGTAAGAGTTTGCTGGAGTAGGAGGATTCGTCTTACCAATCTCTTTAGTCTTTGGGCTTAACTATGGGTCAATGGCCTAGTAGCCCAATTCCTATCACCAAGCTCTTCAAAGACTTGATAATGTTAAGGTCCAAATCCCACCCTTTAGTGGAAGTGGAGATATAGATGAATATTTGGAGTGGGAAGAGAAGGTAGAGAAAGTATTTGATTATTATAGGTATATTGATGTTGTTAAGGTGCGTCTTGCTGCATGTAAATTTTCTGGGTATGCTACTATAAAGTGGAAGAATCTAAATACAGCTAGAGTAAGAGATGGAAAATGAGGTATAAGGACTTGAGATGAGATGAAGAGATTGTTGAGGGGTAGATTTGTGCTCAAAACCTACTTATAGGAAACGTTTACAAAGTTGTAAGAACTACGCCAAGGAGGCCAATCTATTGATGACTATGTGCAAGAATTCTAAATGATAATAATCTAAGTCGACATAGATGAATTAGAGGCTTTCGTAGTGTCAAGGTTTATTTTTGGACTCAAATATGAGATATGTAATATTGTAAAAGTACAGAGGTTTTATACTTTGAAAGAGGCAATCGAGGTAGCACAAAGAGTTAAAAAATAGAGAAGAAATGCTCCAAGTCAACTAGGGCTGATGTTTTCTCGAGCCTTTGTTCTGTACTGACCTTCTTATGTTGAGCCGAGGAGAACTTCTTGAGCCGAAGAAAGATATGACTGATCTGATGAAAGTCAAGTAGGCCAGCCAAGCCAAATTAAGATTAACCTAACCCCGAAGACATATAAGAAGGGACGGACCTCTAGATGGAAGATCAGTGAGGTGAAGTGCTTTAAATGCTTAGGCTTCTAACACATGGCTATTGAGTGTCTAAATCGACGTATAACAGTACTTCGAGGAGATGTCATAAATAGCATTGATGGGAGTAAGCTAGAGAAGGAGAAGAATATTGGATAGGTTGAAGTTGAGGAGGAAGAGGCGGCCTGTATCTATGCTGACCGGGGAGAGGTGATGACCTTACTAGTGAGATGAGTGTTGAGCTCCAATGAGAACTAGAGAGAGAATCTATTCCATGTAAAGTGTACCATCAAAGGACAACTATGCACCATTATAGTGGATGGAGGAAGTTATACTAATATCGTTGTACAGTCCTTTGTGTAGAGGTTAGGACTACTAACCTCTAAGCATCTTTGACCTTACAAGTTACATTGGCTCCATGATAACGATGCTTTGTACGTAACTGAACAAGTATTTGTACCATTTAGTGATGAGAATGTGTACAAGGACTAAGTAGTGTATGATGTTGTCCCTGTGGGAGCTTCACATCTGTTATTAAGAAGATCTTGGTTATTCGACCGATGTGTTACTCACAACGGATATAAGAACACCTATGCCTTTATTAAGGATGGAAAGAAGATTGTGCTATAGCTCAGGACACTACCCCATGCGAATGAGACTCATAACTAGCTCACCCAAGCTAGTAAGAAGAAAACCTTAGTGATGAGTCGAAGAGAGCTCTAAGCTGCTAAGAAGGTTGATGAGCCTATATTCTTGTTGATTAGGAGGCTACTGGAGATGAGAGATCTAGAAGTACTTGAACAGATCTTGATGTATCTTTAGGGTCGGATATACAGAAAAGCACTGCAACAAAGTGAACCAAAAGAAAACAAAAGAGATTAGCAAAGCCTAGGCGGTTATCAACTAGATATTACACACCAATTGATCTTACAATTCGCTGGATTTGACTCACTGGTATGAAATATAGGGTTACTCACCACTACTCTTTGCTAAAGGGAGTAGATAAGAGTTAAAAGGATAATGAGAATACTAAGGTTGCTTACAAAAGGAAACTTGTATTAATTTTGATCATGAGATTGGTTGTCAGCGTAAAAAAATAAATGGGGTTTATATACTATTCCACTAAGGTTACAAGCATAGATGGAAAAGACACAAAAGGGTAATGTATAAATTGGAATACATAAGATATACTAGAAAAGGGTAAAAAAAGAAAAGGATATTTTATATAGAAAAGTAAAGAATTCTTCTGAAATGTTGTGTCATAATACATGTGTTGTAAGGTGGCTGGCATTCTAAAATATAGTACAGTTTAGATGAAATAAAGAAAAGAGGGTTTACAATCAAAACTGACGTGATCTGGGTTAGGTCAAAGCTTAGTCAATTAGTCACTAAAGAATATTCATCGTGGACTGGGGTCGAATGCTGGTTGACTCGGAAGCTCGGCTTGGACAGTCGCTTGAGGTTAGTTTGCTTAGATGTTATCTGGGTCATGGTATTGCTGCTTGGCTAGTCAACTTGTGTGCTTGGTAGGTCAATATGTCTGTTCATCTACTCGAGAACTAAGTTAGCATTCATGTGAATGTGTTTAGGTCGACAGTAGAGTGAAAAATGGAAGTTGGAACATGAATCCTCGTCTTGGATAGGGCTTTGAGTTATAATCCTCTGCGTAAGTCCTTGGAGTCCACTAACTTGGTTGTATGTGATCGGTCCGGGGAGTTGATTCCTATTAGATCTAAAAGTTGATAGATGAGTTTTCAGATTTGTGTCTTGAAAAGTTGCCCGAAGGATAACCTTCTGTTCGAGGCATAGAACATTGCATTGACTTGTAATCAGATATAGCCTTAACAAACTAACTTACCTACAGAGTGAGCCCTAAGCAAGCTGTTGAGTTGAAAAGACAAGTGGAAGAGCTCGTAGAGTGAGATTACATGAGGGAAAGCATAAGCCCTTATGCTATACCCGCTTTACTTGTCCTAAAGAAGGATGAATCATGGTACATGTGCATCAACTTTCGAGCAATCAATCATATTATTGTCAAGTATAGATATCCAATATCAAGGCTTGATGACATGTTAAATGAGCTTTATGATGCCAAGATATTTTCGAAGATTAACCTATGAAGTAGTTACTACCAAATTCGCATGAGACTAGGTGATGAGTGGAAGACTGCTTTCAAGACGAGGCATCGTTTCTACGAATGATTGGTTATGCCGTTTAGACTTTCAAATGCGTCAAGCATATTTATGCTATTGATGAACCATGTGATGTGCCTTCTGATCAGACGATGTGTAGTCATATACTTCAATGACATATTAGTATACAATGCTGACCTAAACAACCACGTTTAACATCTTCGAGTTGTGTTTGATATTTTATGAGCTAAGAAGTTATATGGGAACTTGAAGAAATGTACATTCTGTTAGGGTAAAGTAGTTTTTCTTGGGTATATGGTATCGGAGAAGGAATCTAAGTTGATGAGGAAAAGGTCTGAGTTGTTTTGGAGTGGTAGATGCCAAAAAATATCACTGAAGTTCAAAGTTTTCATGGCCTTACTTCTTTTTATAGTTGATTCATTAAAAACTTTAGTACCATTGCCACCTCCTTGATTGAGTTGACAAAAAAGAGTAATGGATTTTGATGGAATGATCAAGTTGAATAGAGTTTTAGGGAGATCAAAGAGAAGCCCACTATTGCCTTTGTTTTGTCTCTACCAAATTTTGACAAGCCATTTGAATTGGAATGCGATGCATCATGTATTGGAATTAGTACCATCCTGATGCAAGAATGACAACCAGTTGCTTACCACAATGAGGAGCTCAATAGTGCTACATTGAAGTATTCTATGTAAGAGAAAGAGTTGTATTCTCTTTTTCGAGTTTTTACTATTTAGCAATACTATTTATTATCATGAAAGTTTGTAATCTACATTGGTCATGAGTCATTGAATCATCTTAGGTGTTAGAACAAACTTTCGAAGAGGTAAGCCAAGTGGCTAAGGTTTATAGAAGGTTTTTCATATGTGATCTAATACAAGAAAGGAAGCATCAATGTAGTCATTGATGCTTTGTCATAACAGCAAACCTTACAGAAAAAATTATTAGGATTCTCACTTATCACTTGTTGGTATGCTTATGCATATTGATTATTTCATGCGTGAGTTGTTGGTTAGGGAAGCTCATAGCAGTAGATTATTTGGTCATTTTGGAGAGACCAAAACATCTAATCTGTTGAAAGAAAATTTTTACTGGCTTGGTTTGGCTAAGAATGTCCATAAGGTAATTGGTAGTCGTGAAGTTTGCAAAATGGCTAAGGGAAAGCGAGAGTCACATGGAGGGTATATGCCCCTACCTACACTGACCTCACCTTGGGCTGACCTTAGTATGAACTTCGTCTTAGGGTTGTTTCGGACATTTAGGGGGAAGGATTCGATCTTTGTTGTAGTGGATTGCTTGAGCAAAATGGCACATTTCATTCTATACTATGGAACTAATAATGCTTTATATATTGTTGATTTGTTTTTATAGGAAGTTGTCCGGTTACATGGAGTACCAAAAACTATTGTTTCAGATCGCAATCCCAAATTCTTAAGCTATTTTTGGAAGGTTCTTTGGAGAAGACTTGGGACTAAACTTGTGTTCAACTCTAATAGTTATCCTTAGATTGATGGCCAAACTAAAGTAGTGAACATGACACTAGGTAATTTACTTAGAGTTGTTGTAGGGAAAAACTTAAAAGATTGGGATTTGTGTTTACTAGTTGTGGAGTTCACATACAACTGAACCATTCACAGCACTACTGGAAAGACTCCATTTGAGATCGTCTATGGTCTCAACCTTACCATTCCCTTATATCTAATTGATACCCTTGCAACTGTTGAAGAGAGTCAATCTAGAGTTGACTAAGCTCAAGAATTGAAAGAGCTACATTAGTTTATGGCCAAAAAGATTACCAAATTCAATAAGAGACAATAAGAGATTAATAGTCAAGGTTACTAAACTGTTTCTTTCAGACTAGTAGACTTGGTATAGATTTACCTCAACCAAGAACGATTTATATACCTGAGACAGAGTAAATTATCTCCACGAGCTGATGGTTCATTTAAGGTCCTGAAAATGATCAATCGCAACACCTACTAGATCAAATTGCTTGAGAACTATCGTGTTTCTTTTACCTTCAATCTATCCGACCTGATTCCTCACTGACCAAAAGAAGAAGACCTTGTAAATGCCCAGGAAGAACAAGGGCTCAGGACCATTTCAGATTTAAGGATAAATCTTTCCAATCCCTAGGCAAACGATTGGAATTAAGTCCTTAGATCGATCACACATAGCCAAGTTAAAGGACTATAAGGACTTACGTAAAGGATACTAGCTTAAAACTCCATCCAAGACAAGGATTCTTACTCTGACCTCCATGTTTCACCTTATTGCCAACTTGAGTATCGAGCTCTCATGTGTGCTAACATGATTTTCAACCTACTAAGCAGTCATACCAATTGCTAAGCTCTTTCCAAGATCTAGACAACGTTCGAGCAGACCAACCTCAAACCTTTATTTGAGCCAAGATCCTAAGCCAACTAGCATCCAACATTAGTTTAAGCCGAATTATGAGATACTTGACTTGAAGGGGATTTGGACATCTTTGACTAACCGAGCTTTGACTTAAATCAGATTAGGTTGACTTTGACTGTAGACTCTTTTCCTTTACATTTATCCAAATTGTATCATATTTTAGACCACTAACTACCATATGACATATGTTTTATAGCACAACATTCTAGAAGGATTATTTCCTTTTTTGTATAGAATATTTTTTGTCTCTTTTATGCTTTTAGTATATTTCATATATTTTAAATTGTAAATTATCCCTTTTATTTTTTTCATATATGCTTGTAGCCATAGTAAGGGCTAGTATATAAACCCCATTTGTTTGTACGCAGTCATTAATCGCATTATCAGAATTAATACAAGTTCCCTTTCGTGAGCAAACTTAGTGTTCTCATTATCCTTTTAACTCTTATCTATTCTTTTTAGTAAGGAGTAGTGGCGAGTAACTCTATAGTTCGGATCGGTGAGTCATATTCGGTGGATTATAGACTAAGTAGGATCGATTGGTATGTTGCCAGTCTTCTTTTGTTTCCTTTTGATTCTCTTCATAGTGGTGCTTTCTCCGTGTATATAACCTTAAAGACTCATCATGCCCACTTTTCTCCTCAGCTCACTAATATAGCCTGACATTCATAGTACGTCCAGCACACCCGATATATTATGAAGGCGTTATGTTGCGAACCGTAATCAAGAATAGATAAGGTTAGTCGTTGAATGGGTCTAAAGCTTGTTGAAAGCTTGAAAAGAAAGTGATGGGAAATGTGTGAAAGAACAAATGTAAATAAAAAGTAAGTAAAAACCCACGAATAGCTCTAATGGATATGACGTACTAATGAAACTTTTGAAGACTCATGGTACAACTCGATATGACACACGAAATGGTCCGGTGAGGTTACTTACGACCTAACTTTGCTTAAGGGTTAAGATAAGAGTGAGATGAATGTAAACAGAATAGCATTTACGAAAGATGAAAAGTTAAGTGTATTAATGTTCAATCTGTTTTACAGCTACAAATACAAGGAGTATTTATACTTGAGAATTTAGGGCAATACGCCTAAAAAGGAAAAGACAAAAGGGTATTACCCCTAAGAAGTAATGTACAAAAATACAAAAGGGAAAAAATAAATATTCAAGAAAAATAATTATTAATGTGATGGATTTTGTGTGGGCTCCTATATATATGGTGAAGATGTATTGGCAATGTCATTAGAGGATGCGGACAAAAGAATACGATCAAATGGTTTGTCTGAGTGGGGATGGCTATGTCAGTCTAAAGTCTCTCTCTCTTGGTCTCTCGGTAAGAGCGATGCTGAATATGTGGTTAGCTCAGGCTTGAGTAAGTAGGTGTGCTTGGTTTAGCCTGTTTCTCGGCATTCTGGCATTTGGCACATAATCTCCGAGAGATAGGAAGTCATGTGGCTTGGCATGTAGAGTTGTTCAGCAAAGAGATACTCGACCTCAGTAGGAGTTGGTTGGAATAGGAGGATCCGCCTTACTAGTCCTTCTAATCCTGGGGCTCGGCTATGGTTCAATGGTCCATAGCTTGATTCCTATCATTTCCTCCGAGTTGATTTGGATTTAGGATCAAATTCGCACGACCTTCGATCAACTCTTCGTTAAGGTGATAGGGACTGAGGTTGGTAATGTTAAAGGTGTTAGATACCCTATAATCTTTAGGCAACTCCAACCTATAGGTGATATCATTGATCTTTTAGAGGATCCTGAAGGGTCCTTTAGCTTTTATGGATAATTTGTTCTTCCCTTTGGTTGGAAACTGTTCCTTATTGAGGTGTAACCATACCAAGTCTCCTTATTGGAATTGTTTAGTCGTCCTACCTTTGGCTTTCTCTCACATTCTTCTAGCAGCTTGGTCGATGTGTTGGGTGACTTTGTCATAGATATGTTGAAGGGATTATGCTTTAGATCTTGCATTTAGGTCTTCTTGCTTGGATTCCTATATAGGGGTATGATTGAGGGGTAACTCAAGATTAAAACCATAGACAACTTCAAAGGGGGACTGTTTGGTAATGTCGCGTACTGTTTGGTTGTAAGCCAATTTAACCACTGGTAAGAAGATGTCCCAATCGACTAAGTTCTTATCCATTGCAACTCGGAGTAGTGATCCTAAAATATGATTAACTGCCTCTATTTGGCCATTAGTTTGGGGGTGATAAGAGATACTGAATAGTAGTTTGGTCCCCATTGGATGCCATAAGGTCCTCCAGAAATGGCTTAAGAACTTTGGGCCTCTATTGGAGACTATACTTCTCGGTACGCCATGTTACCGTACAATCTCTTGCAAGAAAAGAGAAGCAATAGTTGAAGCATCGTTAGTTTTAGTGTAAGGCACAAAGTATGCCATGTTGTTGTGCCGATCCATTACAACCATAATAGAATCTTTGCAGTTTGTGGTAATCTGAGGATAAAGTTTATGCTCAACTTAGTTTATGGTTTCGTTGGAACAGGTAAAGGCATTAGTTTCCCTTACTTGGCTCAACATTTGGCCTTCTTGTACACGGTACAGCTTTCAATAATTTGGTGCATATCTTGTCTCATTTTCGGCCAAAAGAATTAACCATTCAGCAATTCATATCTCCTTTTCTCCCCAAAATATCTGAATAGTCCTCCATAGTAGGGTTCCCTGATCAGTAACTCCCATAGTGAACAAATCGGCACGCATAATTTCCCTCCTCGAAACAAATAGCCATCTTCCATATGGTACTCATCTAATGTTTTTCCATCGACACATCACGTAAACATAAGTCTAAATTGTGGATCCCCAAACTACTGGTCTTTGATGTTTGTAAACCCAAATAATTTGGTTTGCAGTTCAGTCAGGAGTGCATGTCTTCTTGAAGGAGCATCGGTAACTACATTGCTCTTTCCTTGTTTATATTTTATAACAAAATTGAATTCTTCAAGGAATTTAACTCATCCTGTCAACCGCTTTGATAACTTAGTTTGACTTTGGAGGTACTTCAGGGACTCACGGTCAGTACAGATGACAAACTCTCTCAGCAGTAATAATGCTGCCATACTTATGGTGCTTGGATCAGTGCCAAGAGTTTTTTATCATATACGGAGTAATTTAACTAAGGTCCTTTGAGCTTCTCATTATGGAAGGTAATTGGTCGGCCTTTCTACATTAGGACAGCTCCTATTCCAATGCTTGATGCGTTACATTCCAACTTAAATATTTTCTCGAAGTTAAGTAAAACTGATACTGGGACGGAGGTCAATCTTTCTTTTATCTCAACAAAAATCCTCTCCTCCCTTTCTCCCTATCGTAAGTTGGTGTTCTTCTTTGTTAACTCAGTAAGTGGTGCGGCGAGAGTGTTGAAATTCCTGATGAATCTTCTGTAGAATGAAACCAGTCCATGAAAACTTCTCACGTCGGCACAAGTAGTAGGAGTCGGTCACTTGACAATTGTTCATATTTTCTTGTCATCAACTCGTAGGCTTCCTCTACTTACTACATAACCTAAGAATACCATTTCTTCCTAGCAAAAGCAACACTTCTTAAGATTGCCAAATAATCTCTTGGCAACGAGGATATCTAGTATGGCTCGAAGGTGTTCATAACGACTTGGAATGTCGGCATTGTAGACAACGATGTCGTCAAAGTATACTACGATACACTTCATTATCAAATGTCTCAATACATGGTTCATTAGTCTCATGAAAGTACTCGAGGCATTTGACAAGCCAAAGGGCATGACCATTCATTCATAAAGTCCATGTTAAGTCTTGAATGCAGTTTTCCACTTATCTCCTAGCCTCATGCGGATTTGATGGTAGCTAGATTTTAGATTGATCTTGTTGAAACTTTTGGCTCTACTCAATTCATCTAACATGTCTTCCAGCCTTAGAATAGGATATTTATATTTGATGGTAATCTTGTTTAAGGCTTGATTGTTTACACACATTCGCCAGGTTTCATCCTTTTTCGGTATCAGAAGCGTCGGCCCCGTATAAGGGCTGAGACTTTCCTTAACATATCTTCTCTTTAGTAACTCATTGACTTGATGTTGGAGCTCAAAAGCCTGTTTGGGACTCATTTGATAAGCAAGCTTATTCGGCAGGCGGCGTCAGGTATTAAGTTAATGCAGTATTTTATGCTTCAAATTGGGGATAACCCTTTGGGTAATTTTTCTGGGAACAGCTCGGCATATTTGTCCAGCAACTATTTTATTTTCTAGGGTAGCTCACCCTGCTCTTTCATTCCTAATAGGCGCTTGACCAACATGAGGGTCGGCGTATCAGCTTTAAGGATCTTTCGGTGCTCGACTCTACTCATCACTAGAGCCTTCTTAAATTCATAAGCAAGTTTGGCTTGCAATTTATTAACTTCACTTAGTGGTAGTAGGTTCAACGTGATCTTCCTGCTATCTTTCTCGAACGTATATGTGTTTTGGTATCTATCATGGATAACTCTCTTATCAAATGGCCATGGTCTTCCTAGCAATACGTGGGATGCGTACATAGGTAGTATGTCGTAAAGAATTTGGTTAGAGTAATTTTTGATAGTGATTGGCAATAGTACTTGCTGAGTGATATGCTGATGTGGACTGTGACCAAGAATAGACAAGATTGGTTGCTAAATGGGTCCAAGCTTGGTGAAAGCTTGAAAGAGTTGATGGGGAATGGCATGAAAGAACAAATGATGAATGAAAAAGTAAGTAAAACCCACAAATAGCTCTAATGGATGTAACACATCAATGGAACTTTTGAGGACTTATGGCATAGTTCGATATGATGTATGAGTCAATCCGGTAAGGTTACTCGTCACTTAATCTTACTTAACGGATCGGATAAGAGTGAAATGAGAGTAAGCAAGTACAGTGTTTATGCAAAGGAAGAATATCTAGTATATTAAATGGTAATTTGTTGACGATTTACAAATACAAGGGGTATTTTTACCTAATAAGTTAAGGCAACTTACTAAAAGGGAAAAGACAAAAAGAACATTTTTTAAGGAAGTAATGTATAAGATACAAAAGGGTAAAAATGAATATTCAAGGAGATCAATTATTGGCGTAATGGATTCTACATATGATTCTATACATGTAGCGATGCTATATTGATGATGTCGTTGGAAGATGTGGACAAAAAAAAAAAAAGTATAATCAACCTACTTGTCCTAGTAGGGGTGGCTTAGTTAGTCCAGAGCATATCTTTCGTCATCTTGACAAGGGTGATGCCGAGTAAGCGATTGGCCATCCATGAGTGAGAATGAGGATTAGTTATTGTCTCGGCCTTTCGATTCTCGGCATACTATCTACGAGAAATAGGTAGTCATTCTATTCGGCATGCAGAATGAGTTAGCAAGGAGATACTCAGCTTTGGTAGGAGTTGGCTATAGTAGGAGGATTCGTCTTACTAGTCCCTTTAGTCCTTGAGCTCAACTGCGGGTCAATGGTCCAGTAGCTTGATTCCTATGACATACAGTGCTCCTTTCTCAGTTAACTAGTGCAACTTATATGACCTTTGATGTGCAATAGTTGGCAGCTTTAATTTTGTGATGAGATCAGCTAATGCTACATTGGTGCAACTTTCACGATCTATAATGAGGGCATACACTTGATCATTCACCTTACAAGTGATATGAAGCGAATTCTCTCTCTACTCCTCCTTACATGAGGGTTCCATGTTCATTGTGTGTCGAACAACCATGATCAACTGGTCCAAATCCTTAGCAAACACATTCTCTTCAATTAGTTCTTTCTTGGCTTCGTCTTTCTCTGTAGTGATCTTCTCCTCTTTAGGTTCCTCATTAGTACTTTCTACTTCTAGCTTCAGGACGTTTCCCTTGATGCCCATTGTCTTTTGGTTCGGGTATTGAGCAACCATATGTCCGAACCCTTGACACTTGAAGCACTTGATCTGGCTTGTCTTCCTATCGGATCCCTACCCTTTCTCATAAGTTTGGGTCGGCATGTCATTGTTAGGTTAGCTTTTTGCTTGACTCAAACATCTATCTTTTGATTTGGCTCGGTACTTCACTGAGTTTGGTGACTTCCTTGCCCGAGTTGGTTAGTCGGCATTCTGTTCGATACTCGACTTCTTTGCCTCTCTATTCATTGGGTTATTTTAATGGCTTCAACCATTGCAGTGAACCGTTAGAGTTTCACAGTGTCTTGAATGTCACCTTACAACCCAGTAAGGAACCTAGAGATTGATCATGTTGGGGGATCATAAGCATTTGGAATTTTTGAGTATACTCCCCAACTGTTTGGCTTCCTTATCTTAGCTCCTGAAGTTGAGTAGGTAGATAAGTATCTGGCAAGAACCTATTTCTAAGTATTCTCTTCATTTCTGGCTAAGTGTTAATCTCTCGATAGCCTTCTTGTCTTCTCATGGTCTAGAAATTCTTCCACCACATGATGGTATATCCGGAGAACTCAATAGCAGTAGTTCTCACTTTCTTGTAATCCTCATACTAATAATAGTTAAAACTATGCTCCACTTTTTCTTCCCATTCTACATATTTATCAGCATTCCCAGATCCATTGAAGCTCAAAATTCGAAGCTTCACTTGGTCAGATGCTTTGGAGGCTCGAGCTCGTTCTTTTTCAAAATATTCTTCCTTGTCCACTTCATTTAGTTCCTTTAGACCCATCCTTCATTTTACTTGTCCACCTACTCTTCCACCTCGAACTTGTCAAGTTGGGTTTTGACCTCTAATAGGTTGAGCAACTTGTGGGGTGTTTTGTGCAGCCTTTGTCGGTCGACAAGCCAACTCATGAACAGCTCGGGTCAGTTCTACCAAAATGTTAGCTACTTCATCGAATCTCTCGTTAGTACTCCTAAGGGTTCCTTGAGACTGTTGAATTTGGTGGAAAACTTTACTATTGTAATCTCCAACACTAATGTTTACACTTGGGTCAGTTATTTTCTCTATAGATTCAAAGCTCAAACTCTTCAAATAGGTGATATAGCAGTTACTCCCACAAACCAAAAAAAGTAATAGCTGATAAGCATAGCAATCAAACAAACACAATAACTTGCTTTGTTTCACATATGCAAAACAGAGTATAAATAGAACTTTAAACACAAACCATAACTCAAATAAAAATCTTTGCTCTGATACTAAGATATTGTGAACCGTGACCAAGAACAGACAAGGCCGGTCATTGAATGGGTTCAAGCTTGCCGAAAGCTCAAAAAGGAAGTGATGGCAAAATGTGTGAAAGAACAAATGCAAATGAAAAGTAAGCAAAAACCCACGAACAACTCCAATGGATATAACATACCAATAGAACTTTTGAGGACTTATGGCATAACTCAATATGATATACAAGATGGTCTGGTGAGGTTACTCGTCATGTAAGGGTTAGGATAAGGATGAGATGAATGTAAATAGAGTAGCATTTATGAAAGACGAAATGTCAAGTGTATTAATGTTCAATCTACTTTATAGCTACAAGTATAAGGAGTATTTATACCTGAGAAACAAGGAGTATTTATACCTGAGAATTTAGGGCAACATGCCTAAAAAGGAAAAGACAAAAGGATATTACTCATAAGAAGTAATGTACAAGAATACAAAAGGGTAAAAATGAATATTCAAGAAAAATAATCATTAGTGTAACAGATTCTATGTAGGCTCTGTATACGTGATGAAGATGTATTGGTAATGCCGTTATAGGATGCAGACAAAAGAGTATAGTTAAATGGTTTGTCTAAGTAGGGGTGGCTGTATCAGTTCAGAGTCTCTTTCTCTCGGTCTCTTGGCAAGAGTGATGCTGAATAAGTGGTTGGTTTGGGCTTAAGTGAGTAAGCGTGTGCGATTTGGTAAGTATCTTGGTATTTTGGCATTCGGCACATAACCTTCGAGAGATGAGAAGTCATGCGGCTCGGCATGCAGAGTTACTTGGCAAAGAGATACATGGCCTTAGCAGGAGTCAGTTGGAATAGGAGGATCCGCCTTGCTAGTCCCTTTAGTCCTCGGGCTTGATTGTGGTTCAATGATCTAATAGCTTAATTCTTATCACATTAAAACCCCATACTACGATGTGGCTGTTAGTGTGGTCATGGCTAACCAACCCTTAGAGCCATCTTGTTAACTTCCCAGCACATATCCCCTACTAATAGCAAGTATGGATGAACCCTATGTTAACACGTGTCTCCGGCATTTGTACCCCTTTGCACTTTAAATAATCAAGGGGATAACATCTAAGGGGACTTGAACCTTCAACAATCCATACCATACTTGATATACTAGATCCTCCTAAACTTGAGCACCTTCCTTAAGAATTAAGAGTGCTTGGATAACCTCTAACTTCCCTTTCTTTGTTCCTCCTAGTTGACTTAAACATTGGAGGGTCATTGTAAACATACCAATAGGGGGTTTTTTGCAGGTGACTTAGAGTAAGGGATCCAACTGAGATTGAAAGCCCATTAACACTCAAATCCAAGGAGTTGAGGCCTAACCTCCCTTACTATATTTAGTTAATTCATCCACAGTCAATAGTAAGTATGAGACTATAGAAGGATTCGAATTAGGCGATGGAAACAATAAAAAAAATTGATGTAGGATTTTAGTTTTGTTTACTACTTTTTTTACAAAATTTTAGTCTTTTACTTTTATAGTAGTTTTGTTATCCAAAACTTTTTGGGTTATACGAGATAATCTTTTAGAATTTTTGGGACTAGATCCTATGTTTAAATATTTTTTCATTCTTAATAATTGTGTATAAAGATTAATTTAATAATTTTTTATGTATTGAATTTTATTATAGAATTGTAAATAAGTTTTGTACACGTATCACGAGTACTTTGTTTGCTAGTTTTATAAAATTACAAGTCTCCCATTAAATTGTATATACTCTATAAATAGCTACTACAAATTGCATATCTCTCTTTCTCTATCTATTTTACAAATAATATATTGGACATTTTAAGATTAATAAAGTATTACTAATAAATATTTGTGATAAAGTTGATGCAATTGTTATCATTTTTATGAGAAAGAAAAGTATTTCCATTTCAAGCTTTGGAAATAAAAAATTTTAAATATGCCATTTAAATGACTCTTTGCAAAAATAGATAAATAAAACAAAAATAAAATAGTATTAATACTTATTGAAGTTCATTTCTCATATTCACATATTAGATATAGAAATAATTTTAAATATAAAAAAATTGGTATTTGTAAATATTAATTTAAAATGGATTTAATATGACATCAATATTACTGTACTATTTTGATCAACATTAAGATTTAAATGAAAGGAAATTTATTAATGATATCTTGCATGATATATATAGGTAAATTTACAATATCAAAGGATTAATATTTGTGAATATTACTTTAAATTTTAAATTGGCTGATTATTTATGGTTAATAATGATTTGATAGGAAATTAGAATTACTTCAATGTTTGGTTAAAAATTAAGGGTTGAATGAGGATAAAGAAAAATTATTATTGATACCATAAAATATTTAATCGATGAAAAAAAAAAAAATCAATATAAAGTATGTTAGAGAAAAGAGAGTGAAAATAGGCATGAAAATTGAAACACAAAGCCCTTTAAAGTGCCCATTTTAACTTTTAAAAACAATAGTTATATCTTGTAACTATTCTATAAAAATATTGTTGGTTTTTTTACAAAAGGTGAAAATGTAAATTAAAAAAAATAAAAAATTTTAATGAACAATATAAATTATTAAAAGAACATTAAAATGCAAATAGGTGTCTAGTGGAATATGTATTCACAACATAAACGCCAAACTTCAAAAGATATAATCTTATCATAATGAAAAGTGTAATACATACCTACTAGTATAAAATATTAATTTTTGTGAAAGGAAAAACAAATTTACACTTAATTTTGAAATAAGTATAATAACATAACTAATTTTGAAATAAGTTAGCGTTATCTACTAATTTTATGATGCATACAAGTTTCTAAAATATTTTTAAAGTCCTAAAAATTGTATACCCATTAAAAAGAAATTTAAATGCAATATTCTAACTTTTTTAAATGATGTTGTAGTTTATATTGGTCTCTTGATATAAAAAAAAAATGATATTACCATAAAAGATTTGCTATTCTCATTTTTAATGATAAATCACACTCTTTATTTAATAATAATCTAAAAGTAATACTACGACCCACTCTCTCTCTCTCTTCCATGACATACTTATTATATCCTCTCTTCCTATCTCTAGATTATTCTCGGATCTCTCTCTCTCTCTCTCTCTCTCTCTCTATCTTTCTCTCTCTCTTTCCTTCCTTCTTTCTCCTCTCTCATTTATCATTGTTAACAATTGAAGGAATAAGAAAACCTTACCCCTAATCTGCCACCTACTCTCTTACCCTCTCGATTTCTATCTCTTTCGACTCTTTTGTCTCTCTCACCCTCTTGGTCTCTTACTTCTTGTCTCCCTCTCTCTTTCGACCTCCAACAACCAATTTTATTTCTTGACAACCAACTCTAGTGACTATAGTAACCACCTTAAGGATTCCTTTAGAGGTGCCAAAAGTGTGACTTGAATTAGTTCTTGTTAGCTCTAATGAGTTTGAGTTCATATTGATGCAGTCTGACTATTGTTTTGATAATGCTTTCATCATTTAAGAATATGTAAATAGCTAGTTAGTCTAAATTGCTTCTTTATTCTACTCTTCAATCTCTTATTTCTCTTTTTTAACGAGTCATTTACCTGTCTTGTTGACTTAGTTTGTCCCTTTTTCCATGTACTATAGTGTTTTACCTTGTTGCAAGGAGGGGGATTCGAACTACGGCTAGAAACTTGGCTCTTCTTCTTTGGATCTAGACAACGAGTAAATGTAACTTCTTTTTGGATTTTTCCAGAAGATTCCGTTTTTAATGTTTTTGTTTGTTTGTTTTTAATCTTTTATTATATCTTCAATAGAGAAAGAAGTAGATTAATGGACTCGTGCACAAAGAAGATGATCGAAGCATAAGCTTCGTTTTTTTTCATAATTTTTTTGGGTACTATTTGTAGATACCTAATTTTTACCCCTTTGTAATCTTAATTTTTATTTTTACAAAAAGGGTCCTAATTCAAAAAATAAAAAAATAAAATTTAACAAATGATGAAAATAAAAAAAAAATAATAATAATAATAAGAAAAGAAAATTTAAAAAGACTTTTTAAGATTTTTAAGAAGTAACTCATATTGGAACAAATAGTTTTAGTTTTAGTTTTAGTTTTAGTTTTAGATTAGTACAAATAATTATTTTAGGGAATCGGGTAGTTTAAGTATAATTTAATTGAATTGAATGTTAAGGCATAAGTCAACGGCTTAACGGATAAGTATTGGAGTATTTGGATTGAATTTAATTTGAGGTTGTTTAATAAATCAATTAGATATGATAAGATATGATTTGAAATAATATGATTTAGACTCTATAAACACACACACACAGTCAGAAAAAAAGAAGAGAAAACAGAAAATAGGAGGCTGAACTCCATCTTGATATACCAGTAATTCAGTCATCACCAAACAACATACAGCACATCCTCGACTGCGCAATCAGCCTCAGTCCCCGTCCCATGAGCAGCAGCATACGACCACATCCTTTGTCGAACAAGCAACCGATGCTAACGACACTGTTGCACTCCACTGAAGATCTTATAAATTCAACAATCCACTTTTCCATCTTCAGTTTCAACTCTACTGCTACAGCACTTTCTAACACCGCAGAAGCCGACAGATCTTTACCCTCTTTCAATACTACTCTCGCCCAGTTGCAATAATAGTGCCCTCGATCAGTCCACCACCAACAATTTAACTGAATAGTATTATCCCCTCCGACTGAAACACAACACGAACCACGTACCAATGTTGATTGCTACTGACTAACGCCACTGACCAGCTCACACATGACACCAACAAACTGTCCAACGCCCAAAGACTCACATGCACGGGCCGCACCGATGATAGCAGCAATTTTGCCAACTAGCTCTTGTTCGAGTTGCAGCACCATATCAGCATATATATCCAACGCTCAGCAACATCTGGCAGCTTACACAGCAAATCGTGCAAGTCCACGAGTAGCCGTTGTCCAAAGCCCCCTAACTGAGCAACACTGCACAACTGAATACTAGTTCAGGTATGTTGTTTTTCATTTTTTTTATAAAAAAAATTAAAACTTATTAAATATTATTATTATTTTGCTATTATATTTTTATTATTAGTTCTTTAGTTATGTTACATAGTATATATGCATATATAGATTAGTAATAGTTTTTATATCAAGTTTATTTCTTGATGTTGTTAATTTATTTAGGTAAGTCATTCTTTAATAATGAAAATATAGATATACATGCATATATATTAACTAAAGTGTTATTTTAGTATTAGTTTTCTTATAGATTAAGTGTTGATTTCAGTAAGTGTTTCCAATATAGATGTATACTTATATATATGTTAGTTTGAGGGTTGCTAGGATTAAGATTTTTTTTTTTTTAAAAAAAGGATTAAGTTTTTTAGGGATTCATCACATAGAAAGCTGTCTTTTAAAAAAAATAATAAATAATAATTAATAAAAGAACCTTTTTTTAAAAAAAAAAATAAGACTTTTAGGGAATCTTTTATAAAACAACAATACTTATGAGTTAGGATCCTTTAGATTTTTTTTAATAAACTGAATCAATTAAGACCGTAAATCTTGTCGGTTTTCAAAATTAAAATAAATCAACACACTAAATTTTTCAGAGAGAACTATGATCATCTGATCCTAGCTAGCAGGTACGTAGGTACCTTCGGGGCGATGATAAAATATGTTAAACTTAGGTTCTTTTTCTTTTGATTTTTATTTATTTATCTATTTATTTTAAATATTATAATTAAAAGAATAATCTTAATTTCGGTAAATAGATAATGGTACCCGTTAGGGTTTAATAGGTTAGCCCCCGAATTCGAAACCTTTTGGTTCTTCATTAAAATTGAAATCAAAGACTGGTAACTAAATCATAATTAATCCACTCAATTGATTACGGTTTTCTTCCTTTTTCTCGACTCTAGTCGGGTGGCAACTCCAAAAATTATTTTTAGTAAAAAATCAGAATTTCTCAATTTCTTTAGTCGAGGATTAATATTAAATGAGTTAGGGTTTAGTATTCATTGGAAATGAAGAAATTAATTTTAAATAAAAGACACTGAAAAGTCAGGCTCGACAGTTCGGCGACTTTACTGGTGACCGCTAGAGGGTTAGCCACTAGAAGTTGACGAAAATAGGATTATTTAAAAAAAATAAATAAAAAGATGAAATAATAAAAAAAGAACTTAGGTATGTTATTTATTTGTTTATTTTATTTATTTATTTTTTACTAACTTTTTTTTGTTGTTGCAGTTTATTTAAGGGGCTAATTTTAGGGGGTTTACTTTTATTTTGTTTTTTTGCATCATAAATGTATGGTAGATACGGTTAGAACCAGGCTATCTTAAGACCTTAGGAGGGGGGTCATTGTATAAGCTTCAGATATTGTGGGGTAACCACCTTTCGGGGCCGATCAGGCTACCCTACTCAAGTTCAAATGTGACCACAGAATCGTTACTTTAAAAAAACGTAATGGTTGTAGAACTTGAGAACCTTTAGAACCCACCCTTTTGCATTACACAAAACCTTTTTTCAAAAAAATTACAAGAACCTATGATGTGGTAAACCTAAATGGATAAAGATAGTTGTGAAGTTGAAGTTGTAATATTTCCTTGTAAATAATTTGTAATAATTTTATGTAAAGTTTAGATTATGTTGTAATTGTAATTTTAATTTTGGTTTTTATCAGTCATGGTTAAATTTAGTTAAGAGCCTTTTGAAGACATTCATGTCCACTTACCGCATTGGCCTAAAAAATTGCTTCAAATGTGGTTTCGACTCTTTAGCCCAGATAAACAGGAGTTTATTAAGAATAAGATTGGGCCCATCCTCTCTCTACAGAAGATCTCCGTGAACATCACTCTAGTGCAGGCCTTAGTCCACCTATGGGAGCCCAAATCCACCAGTTTCTGTATGAGCCTACATCAACTAAGCCCAACTTTAGAAGAATAATCCCAATTGTTGTGGGCTCTTACAACTTTAGCAAGTTGTTGGGAATCAAAAAAATCGAAATAAATCGGGTTCTAAATCAAGGAAAGACCATTCGATTAGAGGATGTCATGGACTGGTTTTCTACTGAATTGAAGTATAGAGAAAAACGCGAGGTTTTTTGTGCAAATTTAGAATCATGGCACCAGTACCGGGTCAACGCTTTTATATTGGTGGTCTTCAATACTATCTTGCTCCCTGATGAAAGACGTCGAGTCTATTTCAGAATTGCAGAACTCGTAACCCAATTCCTTGAAGGGAAATCATATGTCCCGGTCCTTATGGCCGAGTAGATCCGGTCACTAAATCATCTAAAAAAAAAAGAAATGAGGAGATCTAAAAACTAATATGGTCCTACTGGTGATCTAGTTCGTTAGCCACATGAGAAGTTACCAACTTGATTTTAATCGGGCCAGGTTTACTCAGCAATACGACCTTATCAAATCTTTTGAAGAAAGAATCGAGCTACTAGAAAATATAGCTAGCCGCTACTGAGTCCAATACTTTCAGAGTATTAAAGCGGAAGAGTTGTTGTTGATACTTAGGTGGTTTGTAAGTAAGGAAATGATAAGAGGGTATAAAGACTTCAAGGTGGTCCCTCTAATCGGCTTCAACGTCTACACTGCATACGTCCCAACCAATGGGCTCATTGAGGACATGATCCCCAGATCGTCATTAGAAGCTGTCTCATTGGACTTTGTTAACCCCGGCATGACGGTGGTTGATAAAGCAGCCAAGCTTCAGAGCATCCAAGCTCTTTGGTGCACAAGAAAGACCACCCTTACTACTAAAGGGATAACAGTTAGGAGCCAAACAATCAAAGGATTTCTTTATCACCAGCTAAAAGGGCTGAAAGATATGAAAGACAACAAAGAGAAGGGGGAAGTCCAAGTTGAAGCTAAACCCGAGAGGACGAGTAAAAGAGAGCAGGAGTTAGAAAACCGTTGCAAGGAGTATCATCATAAGATAAAGGCATTAGAAGCACAACTGAAGAGGACCAAGGGCAAAGAAGAGTAGGCTCCTATGATTTGAAAGAGGAGAAAGACGTAGGATAAGCCTACTAGCCACTAGGAGATGATATTTTAGATTTTAGGTTTTTTTTTTTTATGTTTTCTTTAGAATTCTTTTTTGTGAACAGAATAAGAGGTGTAAAGCTTCACAATTGCAAAAAATTAATAAAAGTTAGTTAGGTTTTGCTACATCAAAGGTTTCTTCCTAATTCTTGATTGCATTCGTGTGACATACATCTCGCGTCTATACGATTAACAACTTTGTCTTAGGAAAATGTAACATGTATTAACCCTTTGATAAGTTGATTCACAAAAATCAGGTAAAATTTCAAGATAGCTGCCAAATGTCAAGTCTTTCAGAGAAGTCCGATTAGAACACGTTCCCACACTAGGATGGCCACCACTCAAGGAAATGATGGAGACCCTGAGATCAATGATCCCTCCGAGCTGAGGTTTCGTTTCATAGAAAGGGCTATGAAGAAGATGGCAGAACAAATGAGCTTCTTAGCATACAGCATTGCTTTGCTGCGAGCTACAACATCGGCTAATGAAGAAAGTTCCAAAACCCGTTATGGGAAGAATACATAAGCTCCTGAAGCAAAGCACGAATATCAAAGACCCATTCAAGTCAGAAGGAGTTTACCCAAAAGACAACCTGACCTTAGAACCTGATACGTATGCGGCCCCAAGACCTGTTAACCATGGGCCAAGTACGGATTACTTGAAAGAACTGGAAAAGAAATTGACACAACAGATAACTGAGAAGATGAAGGTATTAGTAGGGTATGATGGATTTGAATAGGCAGAGATCACGGAATTTTTTGTGTGTGACATGGGATCATACCTTGAGAAGTTTAAGGTACCAGAATTTGAAAAGTATAACGGGACGGGTTGCCCCAAGCTCTACACCAGGTTATATGTCAGGAAGATGGGTAAATATGTTCAGTATGATCCACTCATGGTACAGACATTTCAAGATAGTTTGACTGGACCGGCTCTGACTTGGTATGCCCAGCTGGATTTGAATCAGATAAATACATGGGAGAAACTTGCTCGAGCATTTTATGAACAATATAAATTCAACATAGAAATAGCCCCAACTATGATGGACTTGGTTGCCTTACGGAAGAAGAATAACGAATCATTCAAAGAATACACTCAAAGATGGAGGTCCTTAGCTGCAAGAATTTCTACTCCTACGACCAAGAAGGAGCTCACATCAACTTTCATTAACACCTTGGAAAGGCCCTACTTTTCCCATCTCATCGGGCAGGCCTCGTCCAATATTGCAGAAGTAATAGTAGCAGGGTGCAGGATTGAAAGTGCTGTCTCTTCCGATAAGCTACAAGAGCCAGTAGATAGAAGACCACCAGTGTCATCATCTGGTCTTAGACCAGTCGGCAGTAAGCCCAAAGAATCTACGGTTGGTATGGTAAATTCAAATGCCAGACCAAATGCTCAAGTTACTTTTAAGACGAATCCACCTCTCGCTTAGCAATAGTTCAGAGACCAGTTTCAAACTAATAGGACTTATAGACAATTTACCAAGATACCGGTCCCTTTAAGTCAAGTCTTCGAGAAGTTGCGAAGGGATAATTTGATACGGTATGAACTTCTTAGCGATCAATACCGACCGACAATCTTTGACCTATAGTAAAGTGTGAATACTACTGTGGACAAGTGGGGCATTCAATTGATGCATGCTGGAGACAGAGGAACAAGATTCAGGACTTGATAGATGAAGGGACAGTACAGTTGGATTTTGTGGAAGCTCCGGTTACTAATGTTAACAATAATCCCTTACCTAACCATGGGCCGATGATTGGTATGATTTTTGATGACTGTGTTATCAATGTCATTGATTCAGATAAGAAGCTTAAGGTTTTTGAGTTTTATACTGGCAACCAGACTCCAAAAGTGAAGAGGTACACATTCCACATACTATTGCCACTAAAAAATTACAAGGCTGCTCCATTTAACTATCACCTGGTAAATCAGGAAAAGCCAGGTTCTCTGGTAGGTGGCATTACTTGATCAGGAAACATTTATCACCCGAGAGAGGAGTATGGGAGGAAAGTCATGTCGGGACAACCAAATGATAAGACGGCGGCTGAACGCATTGAGGGGCTATCGGCCTTTACTAAAATGATCAAGTCGAGTGAGTATAAGATCATGGATCAACTCAGTAAGACTCCTGCATAAATATCGTTGATGGGCCTGATAATTGCGTCTGAACCACACAAGGAGGCTTTGTTTCACACTTTAAATGAGGTGAAGGTCCTTTGGGAAATTCCAATTGAGAAGATGGGATTGGTTACTAATTCGATCCTCGTAATAGCTCAAATTTCATTTTCAACCAAAGAATTAGGCAAGGAAGGGAATAAACATACAAAACTACTCTTTATCATGGTGAGGAGTAACGACATAATTATCACCAGGGTGCTCATTGACAATGGATCATCGCTGAACATCTGCCCACTCACCACCTTGGATTTGTTGGGCATCGATACATCTGCAATTAAGCCTTCTTCTACAATAGTTAGGGCCTTTGATGGTTCTAGAAGAGAGATTATAGGAGAGATTGATTTATTCGTGAGAATTGGCCCTCAACACTTTACTATTCGATTCCAAGTCATGGACATTCTAAGATCTTTCAATCTACTCTTGGGAAGACCTTGGATTCATGCAGTAGGGGCCATAACTTCGAGCTTACACTAAAAATTGAAGTTTATCTCAAATGGCCAGGTGATTACAATTCTGGGTGATTAAGATTATGAAATTTACAAGAAGACAGCTATGCCCTACATAGGATGTGAGGGACAAGAAGAGCTGGGTTTACAAATGTTTGAAGAAGTGAACATGATTACCGGTCTTGACAGAGAAGATGATAGAAGAATGGGATTCAAGGAAGGCCAGATCGACACCTACAGTCTTGGCTACAATCCTACCCCGGTAGAAGAATTTCAGAAGAAACAAGCGAGGGGCAAGAGATGTAACAGATTACACTATGCCTCAATGACCTTTCCATCGCTAGCTGAGACGTTCATATGGGAGTAGACTTAAGCCCGAGAATCTGGCAAAGAAGGATCAACAAACTCGCCAAACAAGTTTCAGCATCATTTGAATAATTGGTTCTCCATCCTGGCGAATAGCAACAGGTCTTCCCTAGGGTAAAGGGGTGACCCATAGTTAATATTTTTTGAATTTTTATTTTCAATAGTCGTCGTTTCAAATGTATCGTCAAACCTTTCGTTCAAAATTAGTTAGGCCTTTATCTCATTTGAGACCATACTTCCATTCATTCAATAAAATCTTAGTTCGTTTCTTTCCTATGTTGCGTTTTAAGTTCTCTTTTGCTTACGTACACTTTTCTTTATGCATTCTCATCCAGATCCAATAAACCAAGCGAAAACCAGGAATACCTCCCGCAGGTAGAAAATGAGAATATCGATATCGCTTCCGACCTTACTAGGTTAGTTATCGGGAGCGATGTCGATGACTACAGTAATATATAAGAGGAATGGCAAAAACACGAATTGGGTAGAACACTATTGATGAACCGATTGAGGCAATTAATGTAGGGAATGAAGAAAATCCTAAGAATCTAAAAATTGAGGCAAGTTTAAAAGAGAAACAAAAAACAAAAATGATTGCGTTGTTATCCAAATATCAAGACGTGTTCGCTTAGTCGTATGAAGATATGCCTGGGTTGGACCCGTCGATTGTAGTCCATCGTTTACCTACATACGAAGACGCCAAACCAAAAAAGCAAAAATTGAGGAGATTTCGACCTGACGTCTTGCTGAAAATTAAAGAAGAAATAAAGAAATTACTAGAGGTTGGATTCATTGAAATATCGGATTACCCCCAATGGGTAGCTAATATTGTTCAAGTAATTAAGAAGAATGGGAAAGTCAGAGTGTGTGTAGACTTTCGAGATCTCAACCAAGCAACACCTAAAGATAATTTTCCATTGCCTCACATTGATGTCTTGGTGGATAACACAGCCGGAAATCATCTATTCTCTTTCATGGATGGTTTTTCGGGATATAATCAGATTCGGATGTCTGAAGAAGATAAGACAACAACGACTTTCATTACAACTTGGGGAACGTTTTGCTATAAGGTGATGCCGTTTGGGCTTAAGAATGCAGGTGCAACATATCAGAGGGCCATGGTTGTAATTTTTCATGATATGATGTATAAAGAAATAGAAGTGTATGTTGATGATATGATTGCGAAATACAAAGAGGAGGAAGATCACTTAGAAAACCTGAGGAAGCTGTTTGATAGACTGAGGAAGCTGTTTGATAGACTGAGGAAGTACCACTTGAAATTGAATCCGGAGGAATGTACCTTTGGTGTGATGTCAGGAAAATTGTTGAGATTTATAGTCAGCCAAAGAGGTATTGAAGTCGATCTTAATAAGGCCAAAGCTATAATTGACATGCCTCCTCCACAAACACTCAAGGAAGTACGAGAATTACTGGGGCGTTTAAATTACATAGCCCGATTCATATCACAGTTAACGGACAAATGCCGCCCTCTTCTTAAGCTGTTAAAGAAGAACGCAAAGATCAACTGGAATGAGGAATGCGAAGAGGCTTTTACAAAAATCAAAGAATACCTCACGAAACCTCCAGTATTAGTAGCTCTTAAACCTGGAAAACCATTGTTTTTGTACCTGACCATAATGATCGAATCCATGGGATCCGTGCTTGGTCAGAAGGATGAAGAAGGGAAAAAGCGAGTCGTTTATTATCTAAGCAAGAAGTTCACAGAAGGGGAGCAGAAATACTTAGAAGTCGAAAGAACCTGATGTGCATTGGTCTAAGTCATGCATCGGTCTAGGTCATGTATTGGCTCAGACAACATACACTTTATTATCAAATTGAGTTGATAACATAACACGATCCTTTGTAATACTTAGTTGAAAAACCGGCTCTCATTGGTAGAGCCTTGAAGTGGTAGATGTTGTTGACAGAATTTGATATTCAGTATGTAAGCCAAAGTTCAGTCAAGGGGCAAGCTTTGGCGGATCAATTAGCGGAGAATCCTTCTAAGGATACCCCTCAAGAAGCACTGGTTGAGTTTCTCGATGAAAGTATCCTGGTAGTGGGAAAAGTTCCTGATTGTGAAGTAGTCGAAAAATCTTCAGGGTGGAAAATGTTCTTTGACGGAGTAGCTAATGTGTCCAGATGTGGAGTAGGGGAAATTCTGGTATCGCCTGAAGGTACACAATTTCCAATGGCCATGAGACTGGCTTTCCCATGTACCAATAATATTGCAGAATACGAGGTGTGTATTTTGGGACTCAAAATCGCATTGTTTAAAGAGATACGAGAATTACAGGTATATGGAGATTCTTCGTTGATCATAGGCCAAGCTCGAGGTGAGTATAAAACGAAAGACCCTAAATTAGTACCTTACCACCAACACCTGGCCGAGTTGATAACCAAGTTCGAAAAGATTACATTAGTGTACGTACCAAGGGTTCAAAACCAATTTGCCGATACTCTTGCTACTTTGGCATCAATGATCCAGATATCGGAGGAGTGGAGATTCAGCCACTTAAAATTGAAATTGAAGAAAAGCCCGCTTTTTATTTGGCAATGGAAAGTTCATGTGACAAAAAGCCTTGGTATCATGATATCAAAATGTTTTTACAACATGGTACGTACCTCGAAGGATCAGAGAGGAAGGACAAAAAATTAATTAGAAGATTGGTAGCTCAGTACTTGATGAGCAATTTTACGCTATACCGACGATCGTTTGACAGTACGCTTTTACGTTGTGTAGATGGGAAAGAGGTAGATATGCTAATGAAAGAAGTGTACGAGGGAGTATATGGCCCCCACATGAATGGCTACATGCTTGCCAAGAAAATCATAAGGATGGGATATTACTAGTTAACTATAGAAGCGGATTGTATTGGACATGTTAGACGCTGCCATTTGTGCCAGATCTATGCGAACAAGATAAATGCTCCACCTCAAGAATTGCATACACTATCAGCACCATGGCCTTTTTCGATGTGGGGAATAGATATCATTGGCCCGATCACTCCAAAAGTATCTAACGGGCACCGATTTATATTGGTAACCATTGATTATTTCACTAAGTGGGTTGAAGCCTCATGCTATTCTAGTGTGACGAAGGGAGTGGTGGTCGAGTTCATCAGGAGAGACATACTGGCTCGGTATGGTACGCCAGAAACAATTATTACTGACAATGGTACGAATCTGAATAATAAATTGATGTCTGAGTTATGCCAATACTTCAGGATCATTCATAAAAATTCTACTCTTTATCGGCCCCAAATGAATGGAGCCATGGAAGCAGCCATGGAAGCAGCCAATAAGAACATCAAAAGAATTATTGAGAAGATGGCCATTACGTATCGAGATTGGCATGTGATGTTACCATTTGCACTCATGGCCTATCGAACTTCTATCAGAACATCAACAGGAGCAACCCCTTACTCGTTGGTATAGGGAATGGAGGTCGTACTACTAGTGGAGGTTGAGATCCTATCTCTCAGAATATTGTCGGAAACTTGGTTAGATGAGGTTGATTGGGTAAAGAAGTGTGTTGAACAGTTGAACCTAATTGATGAAAAGAGGCTGGCAGCTTTGTGTCACAACATTTGCTATCAGCAACGAATGGCCAGGGCTTTCAACAAAAAAGTATGACCCCGAAGTTTTGAGCAAGGAGATATGGTGCTGAGGAAGACGTTGCCTAACACAACTGATTCGAGAGGGAAGTTTGCCCCAAACTATAAAGGGCCTTACATTGTGAAGAAAGTATTGCCAGGGGGAGCTGTTATCTTGTCTCAAATGGATGGTCCGGACTTGAAGGACCCAGTAAATGCTGATGCGTTGAAGATGTGCTATCCTTGAACATCAATGAAATTCTTGCAAACAATCTTACTATTACTGTGGTCTCATTTTCATTTTCTACATGCAAAGTTGGTATTCCTAGTAGTCATTAGCTTGGATAATATCCTTAGCCTTTCTTTTTCTCATTCCACTAAAAGACCCTGCTTCTTGCTCTATCATCTACCTAAATAAACCTTACATACAAGAAGCACAAGAAAAATAATCACTTAATTTGAAGTGATGACTATTGATAAAAAATTCTTTTAATACTTTATCGTGGTTAACCCCCCAAGAAAGGGAGACTTGTTTCCTTTTTTTTCAGGATAGGGCTATGTTCAGAAAGAGTAACGTGTGGCGTATAAGTAGAAACTTGCTTGAGAATAGATGCTTACATGAAAAGCTAATGTTTGGACCGGAAGTTCAATACAGGACATCTTTGTTCAAGAAATGAATATGTTTTACATTCGTTTCAAGCTTAAGTTGCTTTCAAAAAAAAAAAAAAAGAAAAAGAAAAAGAGGGGGTTTAGAAAGAGATGGAAGAAGAAAGAAGAACAAGAACAAGAAAAGGCAATTGTAAGGGTCAGACTCATTGGTTCTAATTGGATTGCTCAATAAGATATTGGACTACTTGGGAGCTATCATTGAAACCAGGTAAGTGGTTATAAGCCTGATAAAACATTGCATTGGCAATTGGTTTCCCCCTAAGAATGATAGCTTGTTTTCCAAAAACAATTTTTTAGCTAGTCAGCCATGTCGTAAAGCATGGACCCCATCTAGAGTTCCTTAGACTCCTAGTTGTCCAACTCACAGAGCATTACCCGACTCAAAATTTCTTCAAGGGATTTAGTAAGCTCACGGAGCGCTATCCCAATTCAAGTTCCTTCATGTTTTAGGTCTTAGCCAGCTCATAGGGCGCTTTGACTGCCTTGATTAGTTAGCTCATTAGGGCGCGACTAAGTTTCCTCATGTTTTAGGTCTTAGCCAGCTCAAAGGGCGCTTTGACCGTCTTGGTTTGTCGGCTTATCAGGGCACTACCAAGTTTTCCTTGTTTTTAAGTCTTAGCCGGCTCATCAGGGCACTACTTAGTTTTCCTTGTTTTTAAGTCTTTGCCAGCTCAAAGGGCGCTTTGACCGCCTTGGTTAGTTAGCTCATCAGAGCACTACCAAGTTTCCTCATGTTTTAGATCTTAGCTAGCTCAAAGGGCGCTTTGACCGCTTTGGTTAGTCGGCTCATCAGGGCACTACCAAGTTTTCCTTGTTTTTAGGTCTTAGCTAGCTCAAACGGCGCTTTGACTGCCTTGGTTAGTTAGCTCATCAGGGCATGACCAAGTTTCCTTGTTTTTAGGTCTTAGCCAGCTCAAAGGGCGCTTTGATCGCCTTGGTTAGTCAACTCATCAGGGCATTACCAAGTTTTCCTTATTTTTAAGTCTTAGCCAGCTTAAAAGGTGTTTTGACTGTCTTGGTTAGTCAGCTCATCAGGGTACTACCAAGTTTTCCTTGTTTTTAGGTTTTAGCTAGCTCAAACGGCGCTTTGACCACCTTGGTTAGTCAGCTTATCAAGGCACAACCAAGTTTCCTTCATGTTTTAGGTCTTAGCTAGCTCAAATCAAAGGGCGCTTTGACCGCCTTGGTTAGTCAGCTCATCAGGGCACTACCAAGTTTTTCATATTTTTAGGTCTTAACCAGCTCAAAGGGCGGTTTGACCGCCTTGATTAGTCAGTTCATCAGGGTACGACCAAGCTTTTTTCATTCTTCAGGTCTTAACCAGCTCAAATGGCACTTTAACCGCCCTGGTTAGTCAACTCACTAGGGCACGACCAAGTTTCTTCATGTTTTAGGTCTTAGCCAGCTCAAAGGGCGCTTTGACCACCTTGGTTAGTCAGCTCATTAGGGCATGACCAAGTTTTCTCATTTTTAGGTTTTAGCTAGCTTAAAGGGCACTTTAACCACCTTGATTAGTCAGCTCATCAAGGCACGACCAAGTTTTCCTCGTTTTTAGGTCTTAGCCAGCTTAAAGGGTGCTTTGATCAGCTTGGTTAGTCAGCTTATCAAGGCATGACCAAGTTCTCATTATTCTTTTTAAGGATTTTTTCCAACTTACAAAGGCACTACCCCTCGTTATTTTAACCCTCGTCAAGTGACTTAACATTCCTTAGGATAGAGTCATTCCAAGGCAAAAACGGTGTCTCTTTTGTTTTTGTGGCAAAGTTTTGCTCAAACTTCATCACAAAGAGGGGCAGCTGTAGACACTTAATTTTTGCTCCTTTGTAATCTTAATTTTTATTTTTACAAAAAGGGTCTTAATTCAAAAAATAAAAAAATAAAAATTAACAAATGATGAAAATACAAAAAAAAAATAATAATAATAAGAAAAGAAAATTTAAAAAGACTTTTTAAGATTTTTAGGAAGTAACTCATATAGGAACAAATAGTTTTAGTTTTAGATTAGTATAAATAATTATTTTAGGGAATCGGGTAGTTTAAGTATAATTTAATTGAATTGAATGTCAAGGCACAGGCCAACGGCCTAACGGATAAGTATTGGAGTATTTGAGTTAGATTTAATTTGAGATCTTGGGTTCGAGTCTCAGCAGGTACCTATGTCTTTATTTTTCTATCTATGCAAAAGCAAGATGAAAATGGGATTCATATCTAAGATCATTTAAATCTAGTTTGATTTTATTAAATCAGATTTGAATTAAATTTGGATCTAGTTTAATAAATCAATTAGATATGATAAGATATGATTTGGAATGATATGATTTAGACTCTATAAACACACATACGCAGTCAGAAAAAAAGAAGAGAGAATAGAAAACAGGAGGTCGAACTCCATCTTGATACAGTAGTAATTCAGTCATCACTAAACAACATATAGCACATCTTCGATTGCGCAATCAGCCCCAATCCCCGTCCCACGAGCAGCAGCATACGACCACGTCCTTTGCCGAACAAGCAATTGATGCCAACAACACCGTTGCGCTCCATTGAAGATCTTACAAATTCAACAAGCCACTTTTCCATCTTCAGTTTCAACTTTATTGCTAGAGCACTTTCTAACATCGCAGAAGCCGACAGATCTTCACCCTCTTTCAATACTACTCTCGCCCAGTCGCAATAATAGTGCCCCTGATCAGCCTACCACCAACAATTTAACTGAATAGTACTATCCCCTTCGATTGAAACACGATACGAACCACGCACAATTGTTGATCGCCACCGACCAACGCCGCTGACCAGCTCACACATGACACCAACAAACTGTCCAATGCCTGAAGACTTGCATGCACGGGTCGCACTGATGATAGCAGCAAGTCTGCCAACTAGCTTTTGTTCGAGTCGCAACACCATATCAGCATATATATCTAACGCTCAGCAACATCTGGCGGCTCGCACTGCAAATCGTGCAAGTCCACAAGCAGTCGCTGTCCAAAGCCCCCTAACCGAGTAGCACTGCACAACAGAATACTAGTTTAGGTATGTTGTTTTTCATTTTTAAAAAAAAAAAAACTTAAAACTTATTAATTATTATTATTATTTTGCTATTATATTTTTATTATTAGTTCTTTAGTTATGTTATGTAGTATATATGCATATATAGATTAGTAGTAGTTTTTATATCAAGTTTATTTCCTGATGTTATTAATTTATTTAGGTAGGTCATTCTTTAATAATGAAAATATAGATATACACGCATATATATTAACTATAGTGTTTTTTTAGTATTAGTTTTCTTATAGATTAAGTGTTGATTTCAGTAAGTGTTTCCAATATAGATATATACCTATATATATGTTAGTTTGGGGGTTGTTAGGATTAAGATTTTTTTTTTAAAAGGATTAGGTTTTTTAGGGATTCATCACATAGAAAGCTGTCTTTTAAAAAAAATAATAAATAATAATTAATAAAAGAACCCTTTTTTAAAAAAATAAGACTTTTAGGGAATCTTTTATAAAACAACAATACTCATGAGTTAGGATCCTTTAGATTTTTTTAATAAACTGAATCAATTAAGAACGTAAATCTTGTCGGTTTTCAAAATTAAAATAAATCAACACACTAAATTTTTCGGAGAGAACTACAATCGTCTGATCCCGGCTAATGGGTATATAAGCACTTTCGGGGCGACAATAAAATATATTAAACTTAGGTTCTTTTTCTTTTGATTTTTGTTTATTTATCTATTTATTTTAAATATTATAATTAGAATAATAATTCTAATTTCGGTAAATAGATAGTGATACCCGTTAGGGTTTAATAGGTTAGCTCCTGAATTCGGAACCCTCTGATTCTTAATTAAAATTGAAATCAAAGACCGGTAGCTAAATCGTAATCAATCCACCTAATTGATTACGGTTTTCTTCCTTTTTCCCGACTCTGGTCGGGTGGTAACTCCAAAAATTATTTTTAGTAAAAAACTGGAATTTCTCAATTTCTTTAGTCGAGGATTAATATTAAATGGGTTAGGGTTTAGTATTAATCAGAAATGGAGAAATTAATTTTAAATAAAAGAAACCGAAAAATCAGGCTCGACACCATCGATGTACTTCTATTTCATTTTTGTAATATCATGCCTTTAATGTAATATTTTTGAACAAATGTAATGTTTTTTAATGTTATTTAAAATTAATGATCCATGTTTGACCCAAAAAAAGAAAAAAATAATGATCCATGGAGTATTGCTCATGTTAACTTATGTAGTTGAAATGTATTCAAATGAGAATTATGGATTCATAATGTCCACATGGATCAAATAAGAATTAATAATGACCAATATATTTTAACAATGATGAAATGATGAAAAAATCCATACAGTGAAAATGTTTGAAAAATGTTAATAGCGAAATAATAATGCCTACATTTTCACTATTAAAATGATGAAAAAATCCATCCATATTGTTAAACTATTATATTTAAATTTTAGTGTTAAAATGTATGGAAACATGAAACTTTTATTAATGATTTTTTTTTTTTTTATAAAAATTATCTAAGGCTTTTGCAAGGGTCAAATTCTTTCAGTAAAATTTAAATTTTGTTTGTTAAGATGGAGGGAAATATAAATTCTTGTATCAATAAATTTCCCTCTTTTTAAAAAAAAAATTAAAAGACATTGATAAGGTTTAAGTTTTTATATAATTGTTACATTTCATACGGATCATATCCCTATAATAGATTACTTATATACATATGAATAGCCTATTGTAAAAATCTTATTATGGCGATTTAATTTTTATATCTTATTTTTCACAAGAATCATGTCTCTCCATTGACTACAGATTACGATTTAACCCATGGTAGAGAACTTATTCCTTGCTAAAAGCTCTTGTAGGGATTTTTTAAACTTCTTGCGAGTATTTTCACTTTCTACAAGAAGTCAAATATTTTTGTAATGTAGTTTATAGTTCGTGGTTTGGTCAGTTCATTGTCCATCCTGACACTCCATGTATGCATTGACCGTAGAAGAAATGTAACAACTAATAATATAAATCTGAAAATTCCGACAGTCCAAATACGACATTCCTCATACGGTAAATTTTTAGTGACAATGCTGCTGCGAGTAAAGTACTAAGTTCAGATTTGCGACTGATTTGAGCAGCTTTTAGGTCAGCCATTTGGGGTATATATTAGCGCTGTATGTGCTGTACGGTATTACTTTGCCACAATTATATGACAGAACAAAATCAAATGACAAAATAAATGCATCAATGTAAGTATGTAACTAAGGATAAAATCTTATAATATCCGAAATGACTAGAACTCTTGTATGAATGAATTATGGAAGAGAATTATTTGTAATTTATATGGTCAAGACAAATTAGTAATTTATTTCTTTAACTATTAATTAGTTTTTAGGCTAAGGTCTTACAAATCAATGTGAGGAATTAACTCTTAAATCATCTAAAATCACCTTTTATGTTAACGATGATAAGATGATTCATAATAAAAGATAATGAAAGTCTAATAATTAAAATATATTCTGATATGTCAATTTGAAATTCATCCAAATTATAGCATTAAACATATTTAAGGGATCCTTTAAAAAACCATTACGCTAAGGGACAAAGTTATATAGTGTTTGATATCAAAGTGAACAATATTACGGTAAAAGAAGTTTCAATCGTATCGTTACAAGATAGTACGAGAACAATTCACTAGCTAGAAGAGCAAAGCCCATACTTGAAGTGTTTCTAGACTTATATAATGAAACTAAGAAAGATGTTAATTTTGTAAAAGGGATAAATATCATCGCTTAACGTTTCATGCCAAAAACGATTAATATCTTCATAGGAGAATTATGATTAGGTCATTATAGATGGTAATGCTAGTAGGCAATGTTTCGATTGGGTGTATATTTGATAAGTTGACATTTTAGGTTTAACATTATAAAAAGTGATAAAATTTGTGTAGTTAGCATGACATTATCCTAGTTAGATTCTAATAACTTAGAATTGGATAAAATCTTTTTAAAGTTACTTTTTAAGGGAATCTAACTTTAAACTTAATTGATTTTGCCTCAGATTTATTCTTTATTTTTTACAAGTTAAAGCATCGTCCGAATTCTTTTGTAAATTCTAATGTGCTCATGAAAAGGCTTTTTAAGAATAGTGAGTGACTCTCCCTCTCTCTCTCTCTCTCTCTCTCTATATATATATATATATATATATACTTACTTACTTATTGAAGCTAGATTTACATGAGAGACATTATTTATTTTAAGTGTTTTATTTCCCATAGAAAGTATTCCTTTTCTTCGGTCATAACTCTTGGAAATAAAGACAATAACTAAAATAATGTTTTCTTTTTAAGTAAATGTCTTAACCGACCGTCATTATTAGGAAGCAGTCAAGGGTTTCAAAAATTTGTGTGGTTTAAGCTTTCAAAATACAACTTGAGCTAGACATTACGATTGAACTGGTGTCTTAAATGGTCGGTGGATTAGATACTTTTATGACTTATCTTTTTAAAAGAATAAAAGCATTTCTTTTTTTAAACAAGATGTTTCCTCTATACAATAAATATGGTAAAGGCATTTATTTGAAAAACTTATCTGGCGAATTTATTCGCTCTGTTTCAACTTGATCTAATTTCATTTCTAAGTGAGAAGGACGAAAAGATCCTAAATTTTTTGAATAAAGAAAAAAATATAAAAAAGTTTTTTAACGTTTCACGTTTTTACAAATTAGTTCTTAACTTTTCATTTAGTTTATTTTATTTTTTAACCTTTTCAAGCCGTATCAAATAAGTTATTCTACTAAACTCTATTAAATTTTTCATTACTGTGGATACATGTTAGTATATAAATGGTCTACGTAAGTATATAAAAGTTCTTAACGTTTACTTATATATATGAATCAGTCTTTAATCTTTTTATTTAGTTCATTTTAGTTTTTAATATGTCCACGCATAATGAAAAAACTAATGGAGGGACTTCTTTTATAAATTTGTTAAAATGTTGAGTATTAAAATTGACTAAATAAAAGGTTAAGAACTTTTTTATAAAAATACGAAATGTTAGAAACATTTTTGTATTTTTTTCTTGAATAAAAAATATTTAACCTTTGGAATCTTGGATTACTATATCGATATTTTAAAAATTTCTTTTGAATAAGGATATTTCTATTTTATCTCTAAGGTTTATAAAATGAGATTCTTATCATTTATTTATATTATTTATGAAATTCATACTAATGAGATTCTTATAATTTATTTATATTATTTATGAAATTCATACTATAATATTTAATATTTAATGAAAGTACTTTAAAGGATAAGAAAAAAGAATAGCTTTATGGATTTTGAAAATTTTCCAACTAGAGCCTAATCTTTAGAAGAACATATAGCCAATAATAAAGGATCCCAACTTCAAAAAGAATGGGAGAAGGGATTCCCATTAAACTTGCTCCAAAATGTTTCCACATTAGAAAGTGGATTGTTGCGATCATGGGTTCGTTTTGCTCGTAAGAATTTTAGTTACTTTGGAATAAGTAGTGTTATTAGATCTGGATTAAATAGTTGATTTGGATATGTAAGAAGATTGAGGATTAAAAATAAAAAAGGATTTGAGTTGAAAATTGAATCGAAATAAATTGTAGAGGTTAATCTGAATTTGAGAATATCGATTATGAGTAAATTTATTGGTGGATAAGGTGTTTCTATGAAAGGTTAAGTGAGCGCCTAGCGAACATGGGACGGAGAAGATGCCAAAATGAAGCCTATCATAATCTCAAGAATCGAGAAACAAGTGCAAACAAAAGCGGTAAGAAGACCAGTAGTCACCTTCCGAATTTATTCAAGATGGTGTTAGCTAGGGAGTCGATAAGGATGATTGACGTGGAAGGTGAAACATTATGGACTCACTTTTTTTCTTACTCTGCCAATGCAACTCCACCTTGGCTATTTAGAGATATTTATTCTTTCTTACAGAAGATGCTGTACTGTGCTTTATTTGGTAAAAAATATTACTGAAGAAATGTACCATCTTTTAAATTGGTACCAATTTGTATATCTCGTATAATTTGATTATACTTGAACAAATTCATCTTTTCTGGTTGAAAATCGCTATCTTCTTCGATTAGAACTTATGGATACAACTCATCAACATGTAAAAATTATCTTCAACACCCTTACATCCAAGGTTTTTGGGCAAATAATTACGAACTAGATTCATTTATGTCAACTACTTTACTCCATTTTGGCTATATCCAATTTTCAGTAATGAGCCATGTGGCTTGTGGTATGGCATAAGCTCACCTGTTGCCCTCTTTCAAAGCTATCTTCGAAATTGAAAGATCAAAAAGATAATTATGAAGATTCTCTCCAAAATTAGACACCCTTTTCCTAATTCATGAGACATTATTGACTACCCTGTCTGATCTTACAAAAGGAAATAGGAATGATCTAGCAACGACTTGTCGGGAATATAATCATATGGGACAAAACCTAGGAAGGTCAAATAACAAAATCCATAATGTCAAGAATAATAAGATTAGAAACTTCACTTATTCTTGTCGTAACCCTAAATATTAATTGAAAAGTTAAATTGATACGGGTTGTATTTGTTTTGGAGTAAACGTCCTTACAATTTCTTCGGTATTTATGATTATCAAATATTATTATAATAATCTTATGAGGTAACGATTACAAGTACTATTAACTTATGGTAGCAAGTGTTGATAGGAGAGAAAGATAGTAGCCCGTAGATATCATTAATTAACCATTATGAAAAAAATTCATAGAAATTAAGGCAAATATTCATATTTTTAAAATGAGAATATCATTTTCCTCATTACTCATTTTTCAATGTGAGAGATAAAAGCCTTGAATGAAAGGAGTTGATAGTTGACTTTGGATATGGTTCCTTAAGCTTAGGCCAACCTCTTGAACTCATAAACTATTATGATTAAGCTCTACCAAGGTCATGCTAAGGCATGACTTGTCGACCTCACGAATAGTTTTGGAGAGTGCCAGATGCCTTTGACGGAGTACAAATCCTTCGACATGACCTAACAACACCACTATAAGCCACCACCATAAGCCACGAGAGGAGCTACGTGGCTACTCATATAGCACCTACAAGTCATTAGATACAATGTGATAGCTTAGACTCCATGATGAGTGCCTACATAGTCCTAAACCGTATGATACCTACAAAGCAATAAGCATAAGGCAATTAGTCCCTAGCGCGGTTGAAAGATTACACCAACCTTAAGCCCCCTAAAAGCGTAACCTAAGATTGGAGGTACAAGGTTACAGATTATGGCTCGAAACATTGCCTATAAATACCCCAAGAATTTTCCTACAAGGTAAGTTCTTGCTCTTTGAGACTTTGAAACTCTACCTTTCTTTATATTCGAATCCTTCAAACAAGGTTGTATGATTCGTGACATACTTAAAATCGCTAAAGAGTTCGTAGAATTGAAACCTAAATCGAAATGTAGAAAGTAAATTTTTACAATTTATGTAAAATAGCTTTAAAAAAATTATACTTATGCTTATAGTAGTTATAAAAAACTCAAGACACATGATGGAAATGAAGAAATTAAGTTTTTTTTTTTCATTAAAAAAATTCTTAATTTATAATCTAATATTCTTGAAATAAGGATGAGCAAGGTTGAAAATAATTTTTTTTCCATTATTTTACTTGAAAAAAGTAATAATTTGAAGAAAACCAAATGTTTCAATTCATGTGAGTTATTAATAGTATAAATTTAAATATATGGTTTTTCTTATAAATATTTCTATTAAAGATCGAACCCAATAAAAGTTATGAATATCAAAGAAGAGAATGAGAGAGAGAGAAAAGAAAAAAAAATATTGAAATAGGATAGGAAAAATAATTTAATATTTTAATAATCATGGGACAATAGAAGTTTAGTTATAAACTCCCAAATTTGTTCAATTGTGTTCCAATTATACAAATTCATATACCTCTTTTAACTTCATTCTACTTTGATTGATTTTTCTAGTATAAAATCTCTATTTTCTTCCATTAAATTTGTGGTGGATACAACTAATAATCTTTGTAAAAAATATCTCGAACCATTACATTTGAGTTTCTGGCCAATGATTTAGACTCATTTATGTCAATCCATTTTGGCTTCATCCTATTTTGAGTAGTGAAGCCATGTGGCCGATGGCATGGCATAAGTTCATTTGCTGCCCATTTCAAAACTATCTCCTAAATAGAAAGATCGAAAACATAATTATGAAGATTTGCTTCCAAAATTAGACAGGTTTTCCTAATTCATGAGACATTCTTAAATACCCTGTCTGATCTTAAAAAGGAAAACAAGGATGATCTATCAACTACTTGTTGAGAATATAATTATATGAGACAAAAACTAGGAAGGTCAAATAACAAATCCCATAATGTTAGAAACAATAAGATTAGAAACATCATTATTCTTTCCGAAACCATAATTCTTAAGTGACAAACTGAAGTGATATAAGTTGTATTTGTGTTACGGAAAATGATTCCCACAAGATTTTTAACATTCATAATTCCCAAGTATTATCATGATAATCTTAAGAATTAAGAGATGGTAGTTTTCCAATGACCCATAGTGGTATGTGATGATGGGAGAGAAAGACAGCCATAACCGATATTGGTTAATAGTTATGAAAAATATCCATGAAAATATATTCACATTTTTAAAATGAGCATGTCATTGTTCTCATCATCTGTTGATAATTTCATTTGTTATTATAACCACGTATTGGTTACCACCATTATCTTTTACAACTGCTTAGCACTAAAAATCATAGGGATTCATAACTTTTTAAGATTACTGTTATGATAATAACCATAATTACAAGGGTCTAATTATAAGAAATGCCTAGACAAAGAATAAGATAATACTAAATTGCCATTTAAAGTACATCTCAATTTTTCATGTTGTAGATCATAGTTGCTAAATGTCATTTTTTAGTCAAACTTTTTCTTATCAAATTTTAAACCTAAAATTCAGTATTGCTAAATATCTCATATTCTATTAAATTTTTAATTGTTAAATCAACAATTGATGTTATCTTTACATGATGATTTGGCAAATGCTGATTAATAAAAAAATATAGGTGTAAATGATAGGAAGCAGAGTAATAATTATGATAACTTAAGTTTGACTATATATGGCATTTAACAACCGTAAAGTTCTACATGAAATTGATGGAATGTGGAATTTTTAGATACTAATCTTTATCATTCCTATATAGAACAGGTACACTTTTGGAGAAAGAAAGATTCATTAATATTAACAAGCACCTATTTGGATTCTAAAGAGCTTTTCAACCTAGTTTAGTAGTTTATTTTATTATTGAACAGCGAAGTGCTTGCCAAATTAGAGCAATGACTTATTTATTTATTCATTTATTCTTTTCATAGTTAACAAAATCATTTAAGATAGGATTTCATAAGAATATCCTTAATGGAAAAACCCATTCCACTTCTCATCTTTCTAAATAAATAATTAAATATGACTGTGGGAAGAAAGAAAAATACAAATCAAATTCAAAACCTTCACTTTCTTTCCAATTAGCCGTCCATGATATTAATATTAAAAAATTCAACTTTGTCTTATACGAAATTGGATTTACAATCCCAATTAGAAAAAAAGTCATAAAATAAGCTTACTTTCCACCATTTCTCAATTAGCCCTGCCATAGCCAATAACATATATTTTACCTGTTGTTACTTATTGCAAAATATTAGAATATTTATATTCAAACCTGTCAAGAAACGAGATAATACGAGATTACGCTTTTAAATCTTTAAACAAACGTGAATTTTGCTGCTTTTCACTTGTTCCTACCAAAAAAAAAAAAAATGGGGGTGCCATTGACGAGAAAGCCAAACCAAGTGAGTCCAATATCGAGGGCACTTTGGCCAGTGGATAAGGTTGCCATCTACTAAAATTAAATACTGGATAGCCCCATGTGTATACCATGATGTAAGTAACCGCGTTTAAAAGGACATCTGTCGAAATAAGGGAACATCTCTTGGGCCCAATGGGCCTACACTTGGGCCACCGTAGGACACGTAACAACTGCTATTGTTACTCCCAATAATCTGTACTTATCAGGCATCACGTCTGGTCCCTCCGCTTTCTCTTTCTCTCTCTCTCTCTCTCTCTCTCTCTTTTTTTTTTTAAAGAACAAAAAACATTAAACAGATATTTCAATTATTTATACTTATTCCGATTGAAATAATATAATATTAAGTTTAAACTTAATTTTAATGAAAAAATTGAAAGCTTAAACTAGATTTGAATTCAATCGAGTTTTAATTTATAAGGCTTTTAAACTCGGCTCGAAATGATAATTGATGGACTTAAATTTGATTTGATTAAGTTTATTTATATTTGATAATTTTATAAAATGTTATAAATTTTAATAAAATAACAATTATATTTAAATTCAGCTTGAACTCGATTAATATTTAAATTCCACTTATATTTTATTAGACTCTCGAATCAAGTTGAGTATCATAAAGTTTAAACTCGACTTAATAAGCTACTAGAGTAACTTGAGCTTAAACTGAACTTGATTGTAGTGGAGTCGAATTTGAATGAATCTTGAATCGAATTTGAGTATCTTATAAGTAGGTTTGTTTCTTTTACATCATCTGCTCGCTATATATATTTCATTTTAGTATTTTCACTATCTTAAACTTTCTTTTTCGTAAAAACTTTTACGTAAATATAAGTATGTATAGAATTAATATATTAAATAAAAAAACAAGCTATAGAAATCTTACTCGAAATCACATACTTCTTTTCCATAAAAATGTATAATCCTTAATTCACAGAAAGTCCATATACAAATGGAATAGAAATTAGCACTTTAATTAGAAGGGGTAAAAAAAAAACCTTGAAATGAAATAACAAAAGAAAATTAAAAAGAAAAGAAAAACAAAAAAGAGAACAAGATCCAAAAAAGAAAAAGCCCAAAATAGAAGATTATAAATCTTTACATGAAATTGATGTGAGCTCCTCTCATAGCATTCGTTTTGCAAAAACAATAGTTGAACTTAGTGCTGGGCATTGGATCGAACCGGTTTTGAATTGTCAGTTCATAAGTTAGTGATATAGTGAACCGTAACCGATCCATGAGTTGGCGGTTTCGGGTAGGTTCACTAAATTCAGAAGTTCAAGGGCTGGTTTAAAGCCCTTGAATAGGGTTTTTTGTTTTAATATTTAATTTTTTTTAATTAATTTTATTAGTTTTTTTAAATATATTAATAATTTCTAATAATATGATCTTTTTTTCTTTTTTTTTTAGTATATTAATTCATTAATAATTCTTAATTTTTTAATTAATTTTTGAATTAATACGATTCCAACTTTTTTATTTTTTTTCTCAAATTTTATTTTTTTTTCATATTCAAGTTTTTAGCATTTGATAAGTTTTATAAAAAGGACTTAAATTAACTAAAATTGAATTTTTTATTTATCATTAATATATAATTAACTTATGATTAGTCATCTATTATTAGTTTGATAATATTATTTTTAAAAAAATTATCCTTTATCATTGTAAATAAAGTAGATTTGGTATGTAATGACTTATTTGATATTATTCAATTATTTTTTCCAATTTAGTGGTCTCTCTTTCTCTTTCTCTTTCTCCTTATTTATTTATTTTTTAAGTAGGTGAATTGGTTGAGTCAACTTACCGGTTTAATGGTGGGTCGGCTCGGCGGTTTGCAACTCACCGATTTGGGTGGTTCCGCCCAAGCAAACTACCTGTACCCTTAAAGCTCGGTGGTTTGTAAGGGCGGTTCAACTTGGCCACTATTGGGCCAAGCCTATTTAAGGCTCGTTCGGGCTGGTTCGTTGTTCAGAACTGGTTCTTACCTAAGTCTAATTGCACCTGTTAATTTAGGAGGCAAGGAAAAGAGAGATTGCTTCACTTTCAATTGCCCTGAATTGGGTTAATTTGTTCAAAATAGAATTTTTTGAAAGCGCTTGAAAATATTTATTTTGACATTTAATTATTTGAACTGTTTCTACTTTTGCAATTAATTACCTTTACTTTGCACACTTTTACATTTGGCTACCTAGTTTAAATACCATAAATAATCTCAAAAATTTTATTAGTAATAAATTTAGCATTTTCATACTTCAAATAACTAATTGCAAAAATTGGTAAAGTTCTTAGTAGCAAATGTCGCATCTTCCCATTAATGTTGTATATTATTGTGTTTTGCATTTTATTGTTAGAAGAGCTAATATGATTATCTCATTTTTGAAGTTTATTACATTTATTGATTTTAGAGTCCTAACTTCACAAATTTTTTTGGATAAATTGTTAATATACCTCTTAAATTATTGATTATTTGTGAATAGGCTCTCTAAGAGTATTATTTCAACTTTGCATCATTTCTAAAAATATGCACATAAAATATTGTTATTTAGAGTCTTTCAGTTATGTTTGTTGGATATCTAGCATGAGTTTAGGATAATTGATATATTTTCAAAAGTTCTGATGAGATAAAGTCTAAAATCGAAAATTTATTGGATTTATTTACACCTCACAAATACATTAGAATATGTTTTTTGTAATTAGCCAAAGTTGCTGATTTCACTTATACATTTATATGACCAGCTAGCATCATTAGTCCAACCTGGATAACAACATGATTGAAGATTAAAAGATATTTTATCTAAAGTAGTGGAAAAAAGAAAAAAATGGAGTTGCCCTAAGATTTCTTAATTGGTTCTTTTTGCCAACCCTTTTGATTTCAATTAGTTAAGAAATCTTGGCTCAGTAATCACCGCTGCTCACCGACCGTCTCATCTGTTGACCAAAAGCCTTCATGAAGGGCAGCTTTCCTTGATAACAATGGAAAGTGACGGATCGGATGGTTCATGCGGTCACTAGGATGACTACACGTGTCCAAATGAGTGTCTGGAATATTCTAATTACAAGCGTAGAATTTTCTTTCCGTTTGATTTTATCAAAGACAAGATTGCTTAGCTAATTAACGAGAAATAAAATGGATAGGGTTCGGACATTCCTATTTGTTTAAGTATCTCTTATGACTCGTAAGATATTTTGAGAAATCTGTCAAAAACATGCAATTTCAAACAAAAACATGATATATTATAAGTTAAATGAAAAGGTATTGGTGGTAAAATTCAGTGATATAAATATTGATTTTTTAATAAGATAAATCAAGTTTATATATATATATATATATTTAAATTGTAATATGTAATGGCAAAAAAAAAAAAAGAACGGAATAAAAGATATTTATTAAAATAGATAGCCTATACTTCCAAACAGTTTTCTGCTAAAAATTAAATGATTATATATTTATTATTTGTTGTTCAACCGAGTTCGTGCAGTCACGGCAGTTTGATTTATAATTACTTATTTCATTTTTTCTTTTTCAGGGTGGAATATTTGGAGTACCAATGTTTTGGTGCTCCATCCTCGTCAAAGTTTGGGACTATTTTGGACTTTGGTAACTATTTTAGGAAGAGCTGTGGACTATCCAAAATAAAGTCATTTCTTAGTTTTGGAACTTGAAAAATGCTAACTATATGCGCCATATTTGTTAAGAGGTCAAATGGATTGATTTTTCATTTATTGATGTATGTGTTTATATAACGTATATATTTTTAAAACTTTTAATAACTACATTGAGCATATATTGATAAGATTCATATGTCTCAAGAATCTGAATAAAATATTTAGATAAATGAAATTACACATATATTATATTTTTATAATATGTCTAACTGTTAAATTTTAATTGTTTTCCTCTTTCTTCCAATTTCACGCCCAATTTTAATCCAAAATACTTCATTGTAAACGTTTTCGCTTCATCTAATTCTTTTCTTCTTTCTCCTCACTCTAATGCGCAATGTTGAATTTGTCAATACTTGGATGGGGGATGGTAAATGATATCCCGGACCAACCTTTGTACTTTTATCATCGTCGATATGGTTCTATCATTGAAAATATAAAAATTAATTGCGATGTGCCATACTAATCATTTCTATATTTCCAATAAACTTTTTTTCGACAAATATATGTTCTTTTATCTTATTTACATTTTATTCTTGTACACAATGTAAAGTTTAAAAAATTTATGTCAATTATTGCAAGGTGTTTTATTAAAATAAATTTGGGTACATCAAATATTAATTGGCAAATTTGCTTTTAAACACTACACGTATGTAATTAAGGTTTTCTTTGATTCTCGTGGCTTAAGAGGAGAATTTACATAATTTGATGGATGAAAGACGTATCCTTATGGATTTAAAACTAAAAGAACATCATATAAGGATTTGGAACCGTCCAATTTGGAGACTTGGTGAATGTTTGATGAGAATCTTAAAATGGACCTTAGACTTTTGCCTTCAATAAGAAGCAAATAAAGGGTAAATACTATGAAATAATTCTCTTTATAATGGATATTCCATTATAAATTGGATTAAGCTAAATTTTGATGGATCATCTTGGGTTTGAAGAAGTTAGGGCCTAGTGGAGAAATAAGGAACATAGATTGAGAACGTTAGCAAGGTTTTGAAATTTACATTATTAACTTTCGATTTTGTAGATGTTTAGGTGATTCTTGGTACAATCGTGAGTTTGAGAACCTTAATTGATAACTGAAGGTTGTTAAGGAATAGGGCTTTTCAAGTATCATTATCAAGGCTGACTTAATGGAATTTTACAACTAGTTAAGGGAGAGTAGTTATGACTTTAATTTTTTGCCTAATGTTAAAGTTCTTTTACAATTGATCTACATTTAGGAGACAATGAAGATCCAATGGATGAATAAGGAATGTAATGAAGTAGCGCATGTTTTGGCTAAGAGCGCTATGAAATTTGAATGTTGAAAAATTTACTAGATTGCCATCTATATCGCTTTTTTCTATTTTATCAAACTTTACTAAAAGATTTTATTAGGGTGATGATCCTATTGTTTGCTGGACTAGGGCATAAAATGCTTTTGTGATTATGTTTCATGTTTTCGATTGGATGTTAGGGTATATGGTGTTTGTTGTGATGCTTATGTTGGGATGGCCTGTATGATTGCTTCTCTTTTTGTTGTTGAATGAAGACATCTTTTTTGTTTCTCACTAAAAAAATTAAGTTATTTATTGTTTAAGATGTAACTAAACATGTTCTATATTTTATTTAAAGTCATGTTGATTGATTAATTTACACTATCATAACCCAGGAATCAAATATACTAAAACAAATTGCAAATATATTGTATAAATTATTGATTTAGGTGCAAATCAATCCTTAAATTCTCAATGTGTGACTTTATCGCTTTATGACTTTTAAAATGGTATTAGAGTTGTGCAAATAGATCAAAGCCTGCTAATTGACTCATTTAACCTACCAAAATTATAGGTTAGCACTGTAAAACATAACCTATATCAAAGTAGTATTTTTTAGGCATAGTCAATTTAGCTTGAGAGTTAAAGTTGTCAAGTTGGCTTGTTGAAACTGCAAGGGGGAAGAAAAAGAAAAAGTCGACACAAACCCCAGAATGCTAAAAGATAAAAACTTAAAAGTTAAATGTGATAGTTTTTATTGCCTTTACTTGCCATGACAAGATGTTGAGCTCTTCAAATGATATAAATGCATTCTCAAGGTTTTTATAGGCATCTTATAGGATTTTAGGGATATATATTCTTACTTCATGAAATGGTGATCAACTATCCTTGTTTTAGGTATTCCTTAGGTAACATAACCTAGACCTTGATCCTATATTGTGGTTATTAGGCATGCAATAACATTATATTGGTGCTACCTTGGTACATTTTGGGGCTTCAAATATGGTTTTAGTTGTCTTAATGTTATGCACATCATATGGTAGGAAAATTTTCCTTTCTTACAACACACTATTCTTATCTTAGCAAGTTAAATAGATGATCACTCAATGATTGCCTTATGCTCCATGCTTACATGCGTTGTGCTTCCTAGTTCATGGATTAAAGGGATTGAGTGGGTGGACTGACTCATTTAATTCATTCATTTGTATTGACTAGGTTGGGCTAACATATTGTGGCCCGTTTATTAAACATGTAACAAGAGGTTGTCTCTATAATATGTGCATAAAAAATGGACTGGATTAGAATAGCCTATTTAGCTCACTTGTATACTTTTGTGAAAATGCATATTTACCATCTATAAGGTTTAAAAAACTGTTATTATTTATGATCCTTTAATGATGATTTTGACTTTCTAATAGCTTTAAGAAGTTTTCTATATATATATATATATATCCAATCAATAATTGAGTGGATATATTAAATTGTTTCTTCTGATTGAATTGAAATTGCAGCGTAAAATTTTGTGGTGACTTGTGAGCTACTATTCTATAAGGGTACTCAACATGTTACTTTATGATTGGATGAAACAATATTTTCCTTCAATCAACTTGCACTATTTTGACTCCGTTCGACTCACGGGGGGCAAGAAAACATTCTTTGCTTAATTTTCAATTTCCAAACACAATCTTCCTGAAGAAAAGTAAAGCAGTCTTTTATTAAAAGTAGCCAAACGTTTTCTAAGGTGGAATGGAGCTCTAGATTTCATTGACACGCGGCATAAATCATATTATTAAACAATGCTACGTTATCCTAAATTAGTGTCACACACTACATCATTGATGTAAACTTCATATCATCGCTGCCGACACCTTCGGTTAAGGCCACGTTTGGGACTGATTGAATCCCGGCATTTGTGTTTGGTGAGTGGCTGAGCGTGAGCCTTGCTCCAACCAATCTTGCTGGACCCATTTGCTTAATTTCTAGCTAAAAGTTCTAATTTTTGTTCAACAAAAGGATAAGATCATAGTATCACGTATATAAATTTATATAATCTAATTAACTAAATTATATTATAACAAAAGGGAGAAAAATTTATAAGAGGATATGTACCAAATCGATTTTGGAAATTTTGGTACTTTGTGCAATCAAAATTTAAGCAATTTAAATCGTTCCATTGAGTCATGTATGAAGAGCTAATATGGCATTTGGTATTTGTACTTTGGCCACTTTTTAAATTAATTTCCTGAACTTTGAAATTATCAATATTAGTGACACTTAGGCTTTTCGATTTTAGTGACTTTACTCCAACTAACTCTATTTATTGAAATCTGTCTAGTAGGATTTTTTGGTCAATAATATGACCACCACGTGTCCCAACTCTCAAGTCTTCCTTTTCATGAGGATACTCCACTTAGGATGCCATGGGCTTGAGGTGAGAATTGTTTCTTTTAGTTTAGGTTTTGGGTTTATGAAATTAGATGACTGAACATAGAAGTAGAGTATCGATTATAATTATAGCTAGAAGGCGTTAGGGGTGAACAATTTTATGTAGGCAGCTTGCCATGGGTGGTTTCCTTTTTCGCACGATCTAATAGAGGTTTAATGGCATAAAATATGTCAATGCCCTGATGACTTATATAACGTGAATATTGTTTTCTCAACTAAATTGAAACATGTTTAGTTCGTCCTTTTCTTCGTCGCATTGAAATGTGGAGTTTTTTTTTTTTTTTTTTTCTAAACAAAGATTCTAAAAATGTTACTTTTATTCGACTATAATAGCTTCATGTTATTGTAAAAGGTGTACATTTCATCCGTAAAATAACTCTTGTAATAATAAAAAAATAGCTTTTCATGTATTGGTTGTTTATTTCTAATTTTAGTTTGGTGAAAAATTTCCTATGAAAATGAAAAGAAAGACCATACTCTTTTAGTTTATTTTTATTGTAAATTCTGAAAATTATATAGTGGAAGGGAAATGATTTTTAAGAGTTTAGATGGGTGAGCTTGAAATAGAACCCCTAGGATTGCTTATCAACTAAGGTCACTTATAGAATGCTAGGCCCGGCCCATTTCTTCTTTTCCAATGCTAATATTATTCAACTATTACAAAATTCAATTAATTTTAATTAATTTTGTTGAGTGATAATTAATCATGATATTTTCAATGTTAAAGGACTTTTGATTTTTGACACTTTAAAAGAAAACTATTTTTTTTTCCTTATTATAGAGATTTGATTTTTCAATAATGTATGCTTTCACCACTAGAACTTCGGATTCACTCGCGTACTCTCATTCTTTGGCTCCTATGAATGTCTATTTCCTTTGATAGCTCAGGGATAAAAGATTTAAGTGGTTGAAAAGGTTTATTAGTCACCTCTTTATTTGCTTATTGGGTACGTTTAGGTTAGAGCCTTATGCATGGTACTAGTAGGTGTACATTTATGACGGAAGCTAGAAGGTCTAGATTAACCTGATTTGGGATCTCTGGTTCATATTGGTTTCAAAGGAAGAAGGGACTAAATTGAAAATTGGGGCCAAATTATAAGGTGACATTGATGAGGATGTTAGGGGGTTTGTAATACTCAAATGAATTAAAATATTACATGAGTTGTGAAAGAGAATTGCTAGTAACCTTTAAAGCTAAGGTAATACCTATTCCAGTCAATATTTGTTAAGAATTTTTGGATTAAATAGTAAAGAAGATATTAGTTGCCTCGTGTCACCTTAACATGATTTCTAAATTGGTTACCATTGTTCAAGCATAACAAGTCTGTGGATTTATGTAAACCATGTATTTGGTTTCAACTGTAATAAATAAAATGTGACTATTAGCATGGAGATTGTGATGGCAATTTAATTTTATAATATCGAAATATTTGACATCTTTCATCCATTGACTGGATCCATTTTTATCTAATGACGTTAACCACCCTTTTTTCTTGTGTATTGCGAATCAGCCTCGTGTCCCTCACCTCGAGTTCGAAAGAAAACCGTGTTGAACGCTTTGGGAACGGACAACCCAAATAATAATATCTCATATGGGACGAACAAGAGCAATTGTCTTAGTGAATAAGTTGCATTCCTGAAAACTAAGCAACTTAAAAGAACAAATGCCAATTGTTAGGGCGGTGATAATAACATGGATTATGAGTTGAAAGGCCTAAAATAAAGGGTGAACAAGACATGCTCTTTCAAAGGTTAATTTTATGAGTTTGTGATACGATATGATTAAGCGAAGTCCTACATGAATTGTGAGAGAGATTTAATACTAATTTATAAGGCTATGATGGTGAAAACATGATTGATACAAGTTTAAAACTTTTGGATTCAAATGAGTTTATTAATTTAGTTATTTATTGTTTTTAATTTGAGGCATTACAATTAGTATTAGAACCAACCTCTTACTAGCAGTTGGACGATTTAAGTTTAGCCTTAATTTAGAGAAGTAGTTTGAGGAGGGCGGGGAGTGTCATCGAAGTGGTGACTTTTAGCATACTTCTAAGATGATTTATGTGTAGAGGATGACTCAAATTATACAATTGTACACTAAAGAGGAGGAAGAACTAGGTTCAATTATAATGTCTCAAGACGAGGATGTCAAGTCTTTAGGGGGAGGGGAGAGGTTGAGACTATGATACCCCATACTTATGTGAAGTCCCATATGAGTCATGGGAGCGATTTAATATTAGTTTATAAGGTTATATTGATGAATATGCTGCTAACATAAGCTGGAAACTTTTGAACCTAATGGTTGAAATGAGTTTATCAGTATTTATTTGCTGCTGTTAGTCTAGGGTTTATAGAGTTACAAACGATTCGATTTGCCTTGTCCATAAGAGTGTTATGAGGTATGAAAATCACATAATATAATTTCAGCTTGATGGGATTCCATTCAAAAATTTAATGAGATGACCTGATTCATTCTAATAATGAGAATGTGCATACTCTCTTAATATACAATATCATTTTAAGGAATAACTGTAAGTGCTCCTAAAACTTTTGTTTGGTGCGATAAATTTTTTAAGCACTTGAAACATGATTTCAATTCCCTATATAGTTTGAAAATATGCATAAGATTTTTAAACCATTAGTAAAATCCTCACTAAAGGATCATAAGCAATGACGGTTTTAGGGATCATGTGATGGTTTAGAGGATTTCAATAGATCTAGATAAGTCATTTGACAGTGAAAATACACTTTGAAACTTAATGACATCTGTCCACACCTCATTAATAATTTTAAAAGTATATTTATAATGTTTTTTATTTTAATTCGTACATTTATATCAACGAACTATGTCACGCCCCGAACAAGAAGATTCATAACAGTCCCGCCGTGTAAACTAATCTAAGATAGAAGCTGACCTCACAGCTGCTATCGTAGACGCAGTTTACACAAGGCGCACAACTCAACCAGCTTAAAACGTCTGTTCTGACATCTGTTAATATCTAAACCTGTGGTAGAGCTTTTACAAAATACTTGTTCTATACAATCTGTTGTTTAGTACTACAACAGTAATTATTCAAACATTTCACGTTCAAGGGTAAAGATTACAATCAGAGTTTATTAAAAACCACAGGTTTTACGATTTATATACAATAAGTTAGAAAACTAGTAGGCTCCCAGGAAATTCCCATTTAGTTTTCTTCAAAACTTAAAGATAAAACAAAAGCTCAGGTTCAGTTAAATTCCTCGATCCTCACTTTCCTACACAGCAGCACACTAACCTGAGAACGGTGGTACCGGAACATCTTTACCTTCACTCAGCACCTGCAAAAGAGTCTGTAGGGGTGTGAGCATAACTAGCTCAGTAAGTGGGGCGGAGTCAGAAGAGTACTATACAATCACAAATAAGGTTAATAATTATGATGAAATGCAATGCAATCACTCAAATGAAAACATCGCACAGTGTTAACCGGTCCATTGTGAGGTTAGAGAAATTTCATCCGCTCCAACCCGGATTGAGGAGTTTCATCGCGACTCAAGTTAAACCAAACCCGAGCTTATGCAATGGAGAACACCCCCTTCCCAAGACCGCCTTCGAACCACGGCCCCCAACCTTGCCGCGACCTCCTCGCCTATCACTTAGTTCGACTAAGGATGGGGAAAGGACCATTTCAGCTATCCTCATCGAAGGAAGTCGGTGTTTGGCTTAACACTCTTAATCGTTTCCCCTAACGGGTGATTATGCACGACCAATTACACTTTAGTCGAATAATCATTAGTGATAATCAGGGGTGACCAATAAGTTCACACAATACAGAATCCATGCAAATATGCAGAACAGCACACCAAGGAGTTGAACTCCTGTCACAATAGAGTATCATTCACACACATAGTATGCGCATAATCATCTAACTACAAACACAGGCAGAAGTACTCTTGAATCTCCGGATACTTTTAAAATAGTACCCAAACAGCGGTGAAGCTACCATCCCAACTTACTTGTTTAGATGTTCGCTATTTCTGACTCGAATTGTCAGCCGTCTTTGGAAGGTCCTAATTACAAAAAAGGTCTAAATTTAGTTTTCGTAATTATTACGAAAACATTAGGGTTTAATCTAAAATGGTTATATATATATATATATATTATTTCCATAATATGCAGTCATGTTATTACTATATATCGAATTAAATTATTAATTATTGGTATTGTACATCATGTATACTATTACGTATTATATATCGTTTTGATCGTATTGAAATGTACTTTTTATTTATTAATTCACGTTTTGATTCCGGTAAAGTTACCGAAATATGTATATTCTTGAATATGTTATAGATATAAGCTAGATGGCTTAAGGTTATCCGATTTTAACAAAACTAGTGTCATTGAGTTCGTATAGACTTAACGACACATCTTATGAGTCCTGTTCCTAGAGATGGATTTTAATGGGTAATTTGAATTTTAATACAATTATACATAATTATATAAAAACGATCGTATTATGCGAAATTTACAGTTTTAAATTATATTTTATCCAATTTGTCCTTATATTGTAATAATATAAGTATTATTCAATTTTAATACACCTAAAGTACATTCCGATCAGAAAATATTAATAATTATAATAAAAATCTCCATTTAACCCAATTCGATCAGCAATCCTATATATGGGTTTTATTTAACTATTTAACTCATTTTAGTCTATTAATATTACAAATACACCCCGACTTGTAATTTAAGCTATTTTACTTAATAAATTCGTAATAAATAGCTCGGATTACCCAATAATTCCTTGAAAATTTCTATGGACTTCTAAAAATATAGGGAATTCAATTATCACTTGGTTTCAAGTTTTCGATCTATTGCCTATATTTTCGTATTGACGATTTTACCCATAAACTTGATAAATTAACCAATTATAATTCTTTTAGCATTCAATTAATTTCAATCTGACTCAATGCCATTATTATTTATTATAGATCAGTACATGTCCATTTCATCAATTAATTTTATAATTTCCTATTAAATTCATAATTTCAGCTTATTTTCGAACCAATTTCAGGCCAAAAAATTCAATAAATATTAAAATTATTCAAATAAAAATTTGGGCTACGTAACAATTACCCATATATCATACACATCCTATACAAAAATTTTCAGCTAGAAACAACATCATATAGTACATTTATTTCACTAATATATATTCGGATGAATTACAGATTTCTTAATAAAGGATATTAAATATTACGAATTTTTCAAAAATAAAAATATCACATGAAAGCATGTCTAAAATAACCTAAGTGTAATTTTTTTCATAATTTTCTGGGCGGATTTACTATTTTTTAGAAATTATTGAAAAA